>JAOEHX010009587.1:9356-31153 GCA_025448015.1 Bolborhynchus lineola | reverse complement strand
TTGCAGGGATGTGATGCTCCGCTCCAGACAGCGGGTTTTTTCGGATCCTGGCATGGAAAACGTGATGTTTTAGACGCTTAGGGGGCAGGTACCAGCAGTTTGTTAGGGAGGCAGGGAAGAGAAGTTCACTTGCACTGGGGTTTATGTCGGGCTTGTAAAATCCTGCAAGCTTTCGGCAGTCCACCTGCATAAGTAAGTAAACCAGTTTATTTCTTTAATTATCCACCGTGAAAGAAATGGTGATGTGCCTCTCCCGCGGTGTTCGCCCTGCTGTCCCCTTGCTGTCTCGCTCTCGGCAGGTAGATATTCGCGGCAACTTTGCGGGGCTGCTTTATGTAGCGCTGGCATAAGGGCTCCATTTTCTGCTTTCTGGTTGGTCTACAACTCCGAAATGCACAGGAACAGCGAATTGGTGTTAGTGCTGGATTAGTAACTGGGCTGAATAGGTCACAGATGGGGCGATAGAGGCGTTTTATTAATGACGTAAGGCTGCATAAACCCGGTCTGGTGATTTTTTTTATTTCAATATATGGTTCGTGCAGGGGGGAGGGGGAATATCTCTCTAATGGGACGTAATCAACTTGAAACCGCTGACTGCAGCCTGGCGTATCACCCAACGTCACCAGCTGGCCGCGCGGAGCCAAGGGAGCGCTGCGTGTGTGGGGTTTTGTGTTAGGATTATTTAGTATTTTTAGGGCTTTTCATTATTACTTGCTGTTCCCCCTGCCCGAGGCTTTGGCAGCCGGCCGGAGCTGCTGCCGCTGTGCTGCCGGCAGGTGCCGGCGCTGGAGCTTGGTGGGATGACATCACCCCCTCCAAGGCTGGAGCAGCACCCATGCGCACCCCTGCCCAGGCCGGCCCCCCCACCCGCTGCCTCCAGAGCGGCACCGGGAGTATCCGCCTTAGCATTTCTGACTGTTTTCTCCTTTCCTTTCATTATTGCTTTCCCCTTCCTTTCTTTTGCTGTGTCTGGTACCTGGAACTGAGGGGGGGGGAGGGGGGAGGGGGCACCTTCCTTCAGGTAAACCTCCTCATTAAGATTCTGACAGCTTTACAGGGTGGATTTACACACCCACTCCCCATTTGTCTGCTTTATTTTTCTCCCCCCTTCCCGAGAAGTCGATACCGTTCAGAGGTACTTTGAAAAAAAATGTGTTTTCTATCCCCCAGTTGTGGGTGGAAAAAGTCTTTCTGAGGAGGAGATGTGCTTTGGGGCATTTGATGAGTGACTGCACATGTGCTGGAGGGGCTGGGAAGGAGTTTAGGATGTGGGAGATACTGTTTGGTTTCTGCTTCTTGGAGTGAGGCAGTGCCAGTGAGTGAAGGAGGGGGGATGGGAAATGAGGTCTCTTTAATTTATTTCTTTCCTCAGTAATACTTAGTGGCAATATTTCCAGGCCTTCCTGTGACCTCTTGTAGAAAAGCCTTTGCTGGACAGGCCTCTGAGAGCCCAGGAAGGCTGTGTAACAACGTTTAAAGATACACTTTAGGATTCCAGGACAGGCTAATTGCGGAGTCCTCTGCCAGCTGTTTCTGTCGGGGTGCTCAAGCACAGTTCTCCTTCAGAGACCAAGCTGAGGTGTGGTGGGTCAGAATTAACTCTTCTTCCCCCAGGAGATGGTGGAGCAGGGTCAGTGCAGGGCTTGAGCTGCAGAAACTCCTGGTAGTGACCGTCTTCACCCAGACAGAGGTGCTGGGTGATGGTACCCACCATAATTAAATAGAAGTGCAGACCTTGTTTTTGAAGGAATATAGGTGTGCTCTCCTGGGTGTTTGGGGAGTTGGCTGATGCACCATGGGGTTGCAGAAGGTCTGTGTAATTCAGTGCAGGTTTTGGGCCTAGAAGGGCATCCTGTTGTCTAGATTTTGGGTAGCTCATGGCATAAACAGAAGGTGAGTGCCTTTTCTTGTCAGTGGGTGAATGATCCCCACTTAGTCCTCCAAGGGTTGTAGTGCTGTTGCCTCTGTGCTTCAGGCTGCTGGATCGCTTCTGTCAGGCTTGTGTGGTGCTGCTTTCCAGGATGGCCAACCTCCTTGCTTGTTCCTTCAGTAGGTGTAGTCTGCATTGTGTAACAGATCTTGTCAGTATAAGGTTGGTTTTGACCAAATCTTTGTTTGAATCAAGTGAAACAGGAGACTGTGAGGTGTTTGTATATTAATAAAGCTAAGGACTTGTTTATTTTTACTGAAGTGTTTTGCTTGTGACTTTTGAAGTGTATCTTGATTTAGTTTGTTGGGGGGTGATTGTGGTTTGCCTTACCTTGACATAATTACAAAGTGACACAAAAATTGAGTGAAATAGAAATTTGATTTTTAGAGAAGCTCAAATGGATGCAGTGCCGAGACTTTGACCTTCTCAGCTCCTGACTAGTGGTTGTTTACTACAGCTGCAGCTGTGCGTCTTTGGTGGAGGAGGAGCTGCAAACACAAGCATGCTCACTTTCCCCAGCTAAGAGGAGAGCATAGAATGAGCATGCTGTTTCGAAGTGAGATGTAAAGAAAAGTACTGAGCAGCCAAGTTGTTGCATTTCCTTTCCTTTTGTACAAAGTATGCTGTGCTGTATCTGTAAGACAGATTTTTGAGCCTTGGAAGTGCAAATGTGAAAGCATGAAATGACTGTGCTTCCTAGGCAGTGAAATTATTTTTTTACAAATTAAATGCATACTTATGCTATAAAAAAGAGAAGGGCTTTTGCATGTAGTACTAAGGGCACTTTCAGCATTTTTCATCAGTGGAGAAAACTCCGTGTAAGCTTACCCTGTGTTCAACAACTGAACTTTAGACATCCTCTTGTTTCAACTGAATGGTTTATTTGTTGGTTTTTTTTTTTTTTTTTTTTTTTGAAGTTGGTCCTAAGTGCAAGAAAAAAAAAAGAGCAGCAAGAGTTATTTGAGGAGTCAGTGTCAAAATTACTGTTTTAGTTTATAGCTAGACATAGAACTGTGTTGACAAACTGGACTGGAGTGTTGACTGGACCTAATATATGTATGTGGCACTGTTGCAAAACTTGGTAAAATTGGAGCAATGTGAGGATCTTTGTGCAGTCTCTTTTGGTTTATATATCTACAAAAAGAAAAAAAACCGAAATCCAGGTCTGTGCTAGTGGTGCTGCATTTGCATCTGGAAGCTCTCTTCTACACTTAGACTGGGTGCCCTAAAACCTGTGAACTTCTTTATACTTCTCAAAGTTTGGTGTGACTGGTAAGTTTGATGTTTATTCTGAGCCTGTGCTCTCGTGTTTGCTCCCAGGCAATAACAATAACACAAAAGTGGTAGAGTATTCTTTGATCAGCTTTATTTACCTTTTGGTGGCAGAGAATTCTTAAAATAATACTGAAAGACAGAACGAAGAAATAAAATGAATATGGCTTTGACAAGAACTCAGTATTCCTACAGTATATGTAACCATGAGCTTGTGTGTACTTTCCTTTCAGGAGTTCAGTGTAAAATCTCATGGTCTTTTTCAGAATGCATGAGCTAGATCTTGGTGTAAGCCAGAATTAAATTACAATATACAAGTATTTTTTGCATTTGTGTCTACTGCAGAATGATGTGTTTTGATTTGGAGAAAGCAACTTTAAATTATGGTGTGCCTTGGATCCTGTAACTATTTTGGTCATTTCCTGCATTTTTGGGAAGGGATGGTGGCATGAGCCATCTTGGTGTTTCTCAACTGAAATATATGGTAGAACTTGGGAGTTGAATATATGAAGTCATGTGAAATATATTCAGGGACTGTATGCTTCATACTGACTGTGTTTCTTAATGCATTCCACATCTGTGCACATCAGCTCCTGTGTTAGAGGAGCCCCTTCAGCTGCAGGCACAAGGGTAGGAGTTGTCTAGGTATCGGCTTGCTAATTACTCGTTTTTAAATTTGAAGTTCAGTAAAATCACAGGAATGCAAAAGCTAAGGTATATCGGAACTGAAACTGTGTGTGCTAGGGTCATGGGAGATCGCATGATCAAAGTTTATTAAAAGTCTACACTCAGTAATACTGAATAGAGTTTGCCAAGACTGTTTCAAGCTGGCATTTCCTACCCTCTGAATGCCATTCTAGCAATACGTATGTTCTTTTTCAATTTGCTGGCTTGTTTATTTGTTCATAGGTTATTTTTTTTTCCTTGAAACAAGTGCTTTCATGTGCAGTGGTGTTTATCCTTTTGTGGGTTGCTGGTGGTGCTGGTGTTGACAGGTTTTGGAGTTGCAGCGCAGACCAGCACCACTTGAGTTAAGGAATGTCTGGTTAGCAGTAGCAAGCTTTTGTCCTCTCTGTGAACCAGCCTCCAGGACTGGAATGAAGAATGAAGCACAGCTCTTTGCTAATGGCTGGCACAGTGTTTGCTACATAGCAGGGTAATGATGGGACTCAGAAATCCCAAGCTTTGTTTCTGGCAGGGGGGTGAGTGTGTTCTCATCATTTAAATGTAGAACAATCAAATGCATGACCTTGGACATCAGTGCCACAAAAAGAATAATTAATCAGATGGTGTATCCTGTTGAGAGACCTGCATTCTGGTGCTGGTTTTGTCAGATGTCACCTAGGACAACCACTTTGTTACCCTCTCTGTAAGGTGGTAAGCAGTGACCCCAATTCCTAATTAGTGTGGGGCATTGTCCTGTGGTCAGAGCTGCAAAGACCACAGGGTTATGCATGCTAACTCTGATCCTCCTGCTGACTACCTAAATAGGTTTTTTTCCTTTGCCTAGGCCAAGGAGAGCTTTGCTGCTGGTGGTATTCCATCTCTTTCCTTGAGCATTATAGGTGCTGGACGCTAATGCTGGAAGCACAGTTATGCTGGCTGGATGGGTGGTGCAGGTGATGTGCAGATAGCTCAGGTCAGCTGGAAATAAGTTCAGGTCTGTTAGCAGAGTTGGAGCTGCTACCAGCAAGCTCTGGAAGCCTTCCTGAGCATGGGTAAACTGCAGTTCTCAGATATTTTAAGTGTTGGCAGACTGGCATTGACTCTGGTAAAGGCAGCTATCTTACTCCAGCACTTTCTGTCTTTTTCCGTGGGGTCGGTAAGGGAGAATCTTTCCAAACAAAATGTTATCAATGATTTTTTTAGCTGCTTTTCTCCATGACCAAAATCATCAGAAGTGAGTGATGTGTTCTGAAAAACTTTCCTATCAAACTTTGCAGAAGCAGTCGCTGAGAATTTCAGCTGAAATGATTCAAGTTTGTTAAATAGAATAGTGCAATATTGGAAAGTTGTAATAATGAATTTCAAAGAATAACTGTGACTGTTGTCATTTGCCGTGGATGTTATTCTTTTTTTTTTTTTTTTCCATGGGACTAGCGTTTTCAGATGATCTGCTAAAATTTGAGGGCACCTTTTATAGCAAATGTAGTGACACCTTGTCATATGAGGTAGCCACTGAGGCATTTAGGATTAATGGTATCAGTTGTCAGTTCTTCCTAGGGAAAAAAGAAAGATAGCGGCTGTATTATGTGGTAACATCTGACGTGAATCTGAGCAGGATTTGATTTAAACTTGGAATAAGGTAGAAATGTTTGGTGGTGTTTTTTTTTTTTTTTTTTTGCGTCTTTATTTTGCGTGTGCAATGCTGGCATAAAACAGTTTCGAGTTTGCCTTCAAGTGTGGATTGGCAGTGCACTAGAAAAGCATGTGAAGAGCTGCGATTGATGACACTTTAAAATCTTAAAGTTTGGACAGTAGTTGGAGCTCTTCCAGTTCCTTTTTCAGAGCATCAGTTGCAAGAAAATTTGGGTTAAGTGGGAAATGGGAAATGAAAAGAATTTTCTTAAAAGGTGGGGGCAAACCGCATTCGTTTCCAGTTTCTATAACTCAGTAAGAGTTACAAGGCAACTTAATTTTTTCCTGGTTCCATTCTAAGCAAGGAAATCTTTTGCATAGACAGTGCCCTACAGAATTTTGAATGGAAAAAATGAGTTAAGTGGGTTATTTTTTCCCCTTTTGACAGGGAGAGCATGCAGACTCAGTCTAGTTAGCAGGCAGATTTGGAGGCTGCTATTTCGGAAAGCATTGCCATTTTCACTTTTACTTTCCAGATCTATATTCAGCTAAATCAACATTTTGCTAAAATGCCATTGACATTTATCTTAAGAAAATGTATCAATAATTTTGGACTTCCTGTTTTGAGAAGGTGTCAGATTTGTAATTTTTGGTTGTGGCTCCATTGGGATGAAGTTTACAGTAGTCACATGGAACAATTAAATATAAACATAGTGTGAACTGGAAAATATCATGAGACTTAGTACTCTTTCTTTTTTGCATCCTAGCCAGTATTCAGGATGGATTTATTTCGTGCTTGCTGGAGATGTGCTCTCCTTCAGCTTTCACGTACTGCTGGATTTAGGAAGACAATATTTCTTTCTCATTGCAATGCTAAAGAAGCATGTGGGCTAGGCAGGGATGGGAGGCTTGAGTCTGCATAGCGATCACAGGCACTTGCCTAAGTCAGTTCTGGCAGATAGCTTGAATAAAAGGCATTCCTTTCCCAAAAAAAGGAGCCTAGCTCATCCTTGCCCCAGAGGTGTGTATTAAAATCATGACACCAGAATCATTCCTGTGGTCAGAAGACCATTGGAAAACCTCTCTGTTGGCTGACAGTAGAGGAAGTCTCAGATGTTTAGCTCGCACATGGATGCATACACTGTACTTGTTTAAAGATAGGTGAGAGGAGACCCACTTTCCTGAAATCCTGAGAGAAGCATTTCCCGGCCCTGCAGGATTTGGTGGTGGTGAGGAAGGAGCAGCAGCTTCTGTGGACTCTTCTCTTGCCTTTCATTATTTGGTGTTTAACTTAGTCCATGCATTGTGAGAGCGAGCACCCCTTGCCAGGCTGTAGTTTCTTACATCAGGGAGAGCACCAGGACCTTGGTGGTTTGGTATGAAAGTCCTCTGTGGCCACAGCCTGAAGTCCATCAGCAGAAATTAAAAGTACTTTCAGTTTCTTCCCAAATATTAATGAAGCTCTACATTTGTGGCTTTCGTTGACGTGTCTTTTTCCTTGCCTTTAAAAAGCCATAGGTGCTGGACTATCTTGCACTAGGCCTGGAGCTAGCTAGGGTTGGTCCCGCATCCAGGGTGACTCCTTGGATGTTACTGTGATAGCATAAACAGGAACGTGAGAGTAGCATGAAAAGTTTTCTTTTTGTATTGGTTAAATATTAGAAATATGAAAACAGTCAGTGAAAATATTGTGTTATGCAGTGTTAAAATTAATTCAGCAAACCTGAAAATTTTTATGTGTACCAAAGAAGCTGTAAAAGTAATTTTTATAGGGGGAGCAGAAGTGAGGCACGTGCTGTGGCAATCATTTGATATGCTCGAAACCAGTAATTCCAGTCGGAGTTCATCAGACATTATAGCATTTTTGATTTGAAAGTTGAGCAACTAGACTGCAGCTTTTATGAAGCTTGAAGATTAGCAACTGTGTCAAGTGCACACTGTGTCCTGAACGCATCTTGACTTTGCTGCAAGTGCCATATAAGCCGCAGCAGCGAAGCCATGAAGCCACATTTAACCGACATATAAGTTGCAAAGACTTTGCAGGATTTCTGCCGGGATCTACACGTTTTAATTTAGACTCAAAAGCCAAATTCAGTTCATTCACCCGGTTTGTAATATGAACCTTGGTTTTGGAGACCTCAGTTGTGCTGTATGTCTAATAGGAGGTTTCCAGCTTGAAACTGAGCTCTTAGCCTAGAAGTACTCCTAAACCACTGAACTGTTGTGCTTTAAAGCTGTCATCCTTGCTCTTGGTGCCTGATATGGGCTTTCCTAACTCTCTGTACAGTAGTCTTCTGCCTAAACATGAAGCCCTGTGATAAGCAAGGTATTTAATTATTTATATCATAGGCTGAAGAACATACTAGGTACCTCTGTAGAGTAGTGTGTAAAATACAGTTTAAGTCTGCAGTGACTTAGTGAGAAGGCTTCAAAAAGTGCTTATTTGAAACCTTCATTGAAGAAGGAGGCTGCATTTTGAGTTCAGAGCCATCCCAAAGGATGGTTTCAGATGGTGTCTGGTTCTGTTCAAAGTCTTTAATTGTTGGTGGATATTTTGGCATTTCAGCAGGTAGCAGGAGTGTACTGCAGACTCAAGTGCAGGCAGGGCTTGGTGAAGTGCAGAGAAATAAGAGATCTCACCATGGGATCAAATTGTAGATTCATTGATTTGAAGATCAGATAAATGCACTATGATCATCTAATAATTTTAAATAATGGCATCAGTAGATATCACCTTGCTCTGTGTGAAGCAGGTGTGCTCTCTTGGAGCTGGAACATTTTGTGAATACATGGTTGTAAGGTAAAAAACTTCGTGTGGTTGGGGAATCAGCTGACATCTTTGGTAAGCTGTTCAGTGGTCATAATTACTCTAATGTCTCTGCATTATTTGTACCCTGAATTTATCCATATATTTGGCTTCCAGCCACTTAACCTTATTGTACCTCTGTCTCTTAAGTGAGCGGTCAACTAGTCTCCTGTCAATTCCTTCTCTGTCTTCCTTCTCAGAGTTTGCATAATTGAACAGTGTTTTAATTTGCAGCTGTTGAAGAGGGGTGAATTCATTTAAATCATTTTGACTTTAAAGTAGCAGGCAGGAAAACTTGATTTAAACAATCAGTTTAAATCTTGTGTGATTTCTGCAGTTTTTACTGGTTTTTACAGTTCCTGGTGGTGTCAGTCAGGTAAGTGATGTGTAGTGTGCTGATAGGCAGCAGGCAAAATAGTCTTTATGCAGCGAATACTCAGGTTTTTAGCAAAGAGAATGCATTGTGTGCATATAGAGTTTGCAGAGTTCTGTTCATTTACTGAGTTTTAATTTTTGCACACTTAACATTACATTATGGCTGATGGTATTTCTTATTTAGTAGATGATTTATTTTTATTCTTGGCTGTGAGCTACACTTAGAAATTTAAACTCATAAACTGTAGAGAATATAATTGAAGCAGTTTTTATGAATATTTTTATTTTTAATGTGCCAGGTTACTTAAAAAAAACTTCCTAAAATGTATTTGTTTCAAACTAACTTTTACTTGAATAAAGGAAAAGTAATACTTGGTTATTAAGAGAAACTCACAGTTTCTGTTCAAAATATTCATGTGAGTTTTAGAACTAGTAGGTATTTACCCTTCAGCATTAAAAGAAATAGAAGAGGAAAACACATCTATCTAACTTCTTTTGCTCCCAGTAGGTTTTTTGATTGCTGAATGAGCTAGTTATTGGTCTGTGGTGATTGAGTAAGCTGTGAGAAAGATGAAATTCTGTTATATACCTGCTTATTGCTTAGTTTACCACATTTCAGTTTTGTTTAATCCAGGATTTTTATCAAGTTAGTTGTTTCTTTGAAAGTTCAGCAGCAAATGTGTTCTGCTCGAGCTTTGATGAAAAAGGGAATGTAAATGGGTTTCTTAATTTCAGATTAATTTTTTAGAATAATTTAAGTGTCATAATTTTTCATTAGAACTTACAATAATGTTACAGAAAAGGGACATTTCTTTACCAGACAGGTTTTAGAGCACTGTTGGTTACCTTGCTTCTTCTGGAAGTATTAAACATTGTTAGAAGATAGGAGTAGCCATCTATTTTCATTTTGTGAAGCTGCCTATGTAAATAACGTCTTCAGATATTTCACTTAACTGATGACACTGACACCCCATTTCTCAGGTGCCTTTTTGAACATGTCTATTCAGTGTATTATATCTAAAGTATGAAATAGGATACTCATCGGCTAAAGGTACCAGCTGAGCAGAATCTAGGTACCTAGGAACCTAGATTCTAGGTACCTAGGAACCTAGATTCTAGGTACCTAGGCTCGGTGTCTGGTGTGCTTGCCTTGTGTTGCGCTTCTCAGATCTTTCTGTCTCTTGTTCACTGTTTTTTCTTCCTATGTTTTTGCAGGATAATTTCAAATTTAATAATGCTATTACTGGGATACTTCATTCGCTCTACCTCCACTCCCCCAAATGTTGTTCATTAATCGATCATACCAGTTTTAAGAGTAAAGATTTTGGATGATTTTGCTGAGCTCTGCTCAACTTGGAGAGATCATGCTCTTTCACAGTGATCTTGTCATTGACATCACACTGGTACTTGAAAACCAGGAGCTCTTCCCTGTAATTATTTAATCCTTTTTGGAGACTTTCTTCCACACTTACATATATACTGCTCTATTTCCTCAGCCTTCTGGAGGAGGTACAATTATGTAAATAAAGTTTAATTTCTACAATATTCTGACTTTAAAACTGTAATCATAGGCAACCTCATTTTTTAAGGAAACAAACTGAAGATGGGTCTTTCTCCTTGCTTTCTCTGTCTTCTCCCTAATATCTTGAAAAAGCTACTAAATGCCAAAGCAAGATTATTTTGTTGGTTTTGGGTGGGGTGGGGCAACTTTTTCATTGTATCGTTTTGTTCAGTGTGATAACTGCATTTCAACTTGGTATATCTCATGGAGCCAGGGAAAACGCTGTAGATGCAGAGTTATGAAAAACCGGTAACCCCTGGAAACACAATTCCCATCCTCCCTCTTGGAGGGAAAACAAAGTTTCTTCTTGCAAGTTGACATAAGTAGTGCAGATCCTGTGAGAAGGATCAGGGCTGGGAACAAGGACCATTGTGTGATGTGGCCTCATGCAGCACTCTGGTGTCTTGGCTTAAGCTTCCAGTGGGGTGGTTGAAGGAGGCTCGTACATCCCTCCGTTGTGCTTGCTGCTATTTGTGATTTTTGTGTTCTTTATGAACCACCAGTTTATAATGCAATAGCCCCTTACAGTCCAGCAGTGGTGTGTGAGGCTTATGAACAGCTCTCCATGGAGCTTTTGATCTTTGTCTTCTGTGTACAGTTCTTCACATGGCAAAGAAGAAATGTAAGCCTAAAGCTTTTGCAGTCATTAACTTAAAATCCTTTCTCTGAAAAGGCTAATGATGATTTCATTTTTTAGTAAAGTGGAGTTTTTAGATGTTGTTTGCTGCTCTTCACCAGTAATGTTGCTCTTGCTTCTCCATGCAATGTCTATTAGCCTTTTTATTTTACTTTTTTTTTTTACTTTCAAATTACCCTTTTTTAATGCAGAATTACTTTCCGCTGCACACAATTCTGAATGTGAAAACCAGCCATCCCTTAATTTATATTGTCATGTTATAGACGACGTAGCATGTTACAGGTCCCTGGAGCACTGAGTTTCTGCTGAAGATCTATTGTAGTGGCTCCTGCAAATACTGCGGTGATAACCCCTTGGTTTCTGGGTTGGTGCCATAGACAACTGGAGCTGCCTGTGGTGTCTTGGTGTTGGTCTTTTGCATTACCTTTAGCAAAACCTGTGGTACCTCAGAAGTTGCCATGTAGAAAATGACTCCATTTCTTCTGTTTAGGTCAGGCTGTCAGGTGCCTTTTGTGTCCCGATCTTCTGTACCTGGCACATCTGAGGTTTGAGGTGGCCATGGCTACACTTGCAGTCTCTAGCAGGAGGATCCCTTTGGCCTTTCCTTTCCTTGCACTCTGGGTGAGGGCTGTCTTTGTATGTGTCCGTGTGTTTGTTCTGGCTCCGGGATCTTGGGAGAGCGTGTCTGCTCTCTCATCTGTTTCCCAGTTGTGGTGTTGGACTCTGTGTGAGTTGCCCTTCTCTTGGGTGAAGGCAGGTTTCAGGGGAGAGAAACTACTAAACAAAGGGGCAGGGGGAGGACACAAGTGGTCCAGGAAAGGTGTACGTGTGGGTCTGTGTTTCGTTAGGAAGTGGTAGCGAAATGAAAGCCTGTTTTTGCTCAGTAACTTAAGAACTCTGAAAACTATTGGCTACTGAATATGATTGCCATGCAGCATGGATTTCTCTTATTGCAGCACTAGTTATTACCCAGTGAAGATCTTGTCGATTACTATTATCTCAGTCATCAGCTCTGGAATGGCATTTCTAATACTGCAGACAAATTTGAGATGTTTTGTAAGGCAGAAACTGGTTCTCACTGCTTGCTGCAGGATTAATGTAGCTAATATGATGCCTGGAATGTTGTAAAAAGTGTTTCTCTTGTAATGGCTTTTGTTGTATGAACAATCCTCTCTTGTAATGTCTGAAGAGTCTCCTGGCTGCTCCTTTGAGATTTGTTGAGAAGCTGCAGGCTTGTTTCATGTGTTATTTTTGAACGTGGATCTTTGCAGGTTGCAGATCTGATCTGGATGCAGTACATTTGTTAGAAAGTCCCTGACTTTGGCTTGATGCCAGTTTGCATTAGGAGGAGACTGAGGTGCTTCCTTAAAGAGCTGATGTTCCTGTCTTTACCCTGAGCCACCAAAGAGCATCTGTGTCTTGCCCAGTGCTGAGTTCCCCGTAGCAAACAAAATGCACCATCCTGAGGAACTTTGGAATTGTGTTTTCTGTATTAACAGTTGCTGAGAGCATCTTGTAGGTAGATGTGAGAGTGCAGCGTGTATTTTTCTAGTCTGGGTTCTCCTAGTGAAGCTTCAGAGCTTTTGGTTTTCTGCTGGGATGTTTGGACACATAATGTTCTTTATATAATTTAAAAACACGGTACCCAGCTTTTTGGAAACAGAAGTCTAACAGAACTTCTGGCAGACAGGAAAATGGCTTATTTTTGTTGCTTTGATCTGTCTTCACTTTGCAAGAGCACAAAAATACTGTTACAGGCATTTTGTCTCAAAGTTTTATGTCTTTACATTAATCAAAATGGGGTTTATAGATTTGATATTTTTATTAACTGTCACGCTCCACTTTTTTCTCTTCTGTTCTTCAGATAGAGATATTATGTCATTGCTGCTTTGCTGATAATCTTGCTTTTTCCAGAGATCCCATCAACAAAATTTGAGTGCATTTTGTTCTCACCATTATTTTGTCTGCAGGATGCAGTTAGTCATGCCTTAAATTGATTTAAACAACTGTCAAGTAAGACAAATAACAGAAAAAAAATCATGGAAGCAGCATTCTATTGCAACATGCTACTCTATCCCTAGATTTGAGCTTTACCATGACATGCACAATACATTTTTGGAGAGGGTGGTGAACTGTGTTCAGATCTCCATAGATGATGTACTGGCTGGTAATTTGGAAGTCATTTAAGAAGCACCTCATTTTGCAGGAGCAAAAGGGATGTAATGCTGTTTACCCTGGGCACTTTGGGACCTGCCATTGGGAAAAATATGTAGAAAAGCTGAATAATACAAGTTATTATAAGATGTGCTTCAGAAGTCAAAAGTCCACAAGGGTTTCTGTAGATGCTTGCTACGTACATTGCTTCAGGTGCTTCCGCAGGCTGGTGGATTTTTTTGCTAAGATGTAAGGAAAAGTGTAGCTTCTTTCTTTTGTCAGACTGTACATAACTTCTGTGAGCCCTGTAGCTGTGAAAAGTATATTGAAGGAGGCTGTTGCAAGTATTACCCACTTGGTTTCCTTGGAAACATGAAACATGATTTACAAATATTGACTGGAGAAAGCTGCAGCTTAGAGGAAATCCTAAACTGTTGGTTCAGGCTTTTAAATTAATATAGCTAAAGAGTTTAGGTGGTATTGAAAGTCGCTGCATGTCCGTGAAGCAAAATTTGTAGTAATTCTGGCTTGTTCTGTTTCTTGGTGTAATAGCCAGTTCTGGATGCTGCAGAACTGGAGAGAATCTATGAGAGTTATACTGGATAAGGAGTGCTGAACTGTGGCATCCCTGGCTACCTTTCACCTGTGTTGAACAGCCTAGCTCTCACTGGAGTTAACAAATGAATGCTCCTAAAAGTCAAGCTGTTAGTGCCTGACTTGCAACTGATGGACTGCAATCTGGAATGTTTTCTTCTTGGTGGAGTGTAAAATCATAATTCATATCTTGTGTATGTTTCTAAACATTGGAGGGTGTTTTGAATGTTCTTTGCTATGTTTATGCAAGAGATTGTGTGATAAGCTTAAGTAAATTGCATTTACTGGGTAACTTACATATAGGAGTTTTCATATGGAGTTATTTTAAAGGCTGCTGATCATAATTTGGTCTTGCTGGGCTTGTTAAGGTTTTCAAAACATAAGCTGCTTTATCCCCGGAGCGTGGTGTTAGATTATCCTGAAGTTGGTGTTAGATTCATGCTGGGGGGGTGGGGGGAATAGTGGTGAAAAGAGACATCCATATGGGATAAAAAGCATACAATGGAGAGTTGCACACATGCTGTGAGTGCCGACTTGTATCCAGAGTGGATAAAGATGGCTTCTGTGTACCCATTAGTGAGGAACAGGTCTTGCTTCAGTTATCAAACCAAGGTGCTGCCAGCTATGGTTTTATTTGTGCTTTTCTTGGTGTCAGTGCTGGCTTATGTGGTCCACATTGCTGTCCATCTCCCGTCGTGCCTATCTTTCTGTCACTCATACTGCTTCCACTGTTAGTGGACTGGATTAGATCAAGAAACTGCCCTAACTTTTGGGGTTTTACTGATTTATTCTTAACTTGGGTTAGTTTCCCAGTTCATCTCCCAAAATAGATATGGCTATTCAGGAGTAGGCCGAATGGTTGAAGGCCACCAGTGCTGCTGGAGGAAAGCACCTTTAGCTGTTCCCAGAGCTGGGAATGTGGCAGCCTTAATGTCCCCAGTGCTTTTAATCCACAGGCAGACCTGCGGAGCAGAGATGAGATCTTGGATTTCCCTAGGCAAAAGCCTAAGCCATGTATGTTTGTCTGCTGGCTGGTAGTGTTGGTTGCTCCACAGCAGCCATGAGAAGATGGCAAGGCACAGTTTTTAAGGAGGAATGATATGTTATGATGAACAAATGATGTATTTAGAAAGAACATGAACATGAAAGCCTGTGCTTCTGTCTTAGACCTGGTAAGACTGTGTGTGTCAAACCACTGGATTTCTTTTTTCCCCAAAATGTTTTACATGCTTTATGCAAAATATTATTACTTCTTACAAACTGTCCCTTGCTTGGTGATTGTAAAGGTGCTTATGGTGAATGGCCTTAAGGCAGCCTTATGTGGCCACAGGGATGAGGGCAGGATGGATCTAGGCATGCCTACTTGTGGGGCTGCAGGAGGATTTTACACTGAAGGAGGAGGTGGGATGCAGGCAAGTGGCTGCACGGGTGCTTGTAGGGATCAGGTCCTAAATGTCCAGAGGCAGTAGAAGTGTAGGCAAGCAAGGACCACTGACACCTGTTGGTTGGTGTGTCACGGGTAAGACAGATACATCTTTATGTCTTGTGGAGCTTAAGAGCAAATAGGAGACCACAAAAGCCCTCCATGCACGGGCCAAGTGGTGCTTCATTTCTCATCTGACCTGTTTAACTGAGAAGAAAGACTAATGCTTCTGTGAATGATGGTAACATCCTGAAGGTTACAAGGATGTTTGTCTCTGATGTGGGCTCTAAGGAAGGATTCTGCTATATTGTTTTTCAGTGGCTGGTTCGGGCAGATGAAGGCAGCTTGCTCTTGACTTGCCACCTGCAATGGCTATGGACCACAGGCTGTGAAATGACAGAAAGAGTAATGAGTGGGAGAGGGGAATCGGAGACCTATGGGAAGAGGGAAAGTGCATGTGTAGAAAAGACAAGTGGAAAATGTCAGTGATACAGAATTCTGTGAAGACTCCGGCTGTTGGCAACTCATGTACAGAAGTGTTAAGCTGAAGGGGAGGTCAGTAAGTGGGGGGAAATAAAAAAGGTTTTGTGATGGTTGCAGAAGGAAAGCAGAGTAAGGGAAGTCTTAGGGTAGGGTGTGTTTTTCTGTTTGCTTGCTGCTTTTAGAGTCCACACAGATAAAAGCAGAAGGTAGTTTTGCATGACTGAAAGCAGAGCAGCAGGTACGCAGTCATTTGTTGAGGGTTGTGAACATGCATCTAAAAAAGTGAGTATGGTGGTTTAGGACGTCAAATGTGGATACTAACAGAAAGAGAAGATAATTACGTCAAATGAACTGTGGTTCTTCATGTAACCAGACAAACTACATGGATTACTGCAAAATTGGTCAAGATGGGAACAAGGACTGGCAGCATCAGACTTCTGCTAAAATTGTGATTGTTTTTATGTGAAACCATTGTGCCAATACAAACTGAATTTCATACTGCAGGATTGATCGCAAGATAAATGCCTCCAGATGGGAGAGGAAGAAGTTCCTGCTTTTTACTTAAACTTGGAATAACTGCAGTGAAGGTATATACTGAATTCTTGGAATGAAAGATGGAAATATATAAGGTGACAGTGTGATGTTGCTTTTATTTGAAGAGGCAGGATTATTCTGGGTACTTCCATTTCATAATATGATGAGTGTCTTCTGAATATCACTCACTTTAAGTTGTTAGAATAGTGGCCATATAAATATAAAGTAGCAGTCTTTAAGGCTGCAGTTAGGAAAAAATATCCCTTTGAACCTGTTGCCCTTTTCCGATTTCTTCTGATTTTCTAGGGTGCGAGGAATAAATTGGTAGTTAAAAACCCTCAGTCCTGTAGGAACATCAGGGGAACTTCAAAGTGTGTTTCTGGCGGAATATTGATACCCTTTTCCGCTTTAAACTCTTGTTGTTTCTAGCAAGTGTAGGTAGATTTTGGAAATAGTTATGGGATATTTATTTAACTGTTGCTTGTATAATACTGGAGGCTCAGAGCGTCTCTCAGCTTTGTGGTGGCTCCAAAGCAGCTCCAGCACAGCGTCAATGTCAGTCCTCAGATATCTTGGCTCTTACCTTAGGTTGTACTGACTCCTGAGAGTAAGGTGATGAAAGAAGTGAGAGATTACATTAGTCACAAATAGAGGAATATCAATTCAAGTAGAAAGTGTGAGAGTTTCTGACTATCAGCTGGTTCTCTGACTGAGCATGAGAGCTACAAGGTGTCAAAGTTTTCTGAACAGAGCACTTGAATTCTCTGTAGGCTGATGTGATGAAAAAAAGAGTGAGCTATTTCTGCTAGAGGAAAGATGGAGACTTCTGGCCTCATCTCTGTGACAAGCCATTCTTCATGTTCATTCTGAAAGCGGCATTAGAAGTGTTCAGGGCCAGGTTTGATGGGGCTTTGAGCAACCTGATCTAGTGGAAGATGCCAAGGCAGGCAGGGACTAAGTGGTCTTCAAAGGTTCCTTTTGATCCAAACCATTCTGTGATTCTAAATGAGAGAAGTGGGTATATCTTCCTTACCTCCATGCTATATTCTTTCAATCAGAATTGTCTCTTTCACGTTTTCCAGTGGGTGTTTGTCACAAAGGTGTCATTGGTGCAGGCTGTCCAGGGAGGTTAGAGCCAGTGGGCAAATGGCTTCCTCTGAGAAGAGGAAGGGATAAGAAAGACATTTCATGGTGGAATTGGCAAGGCCCATGCAGTCTTCCTCGCTGACTGGAAGGAACTAAGTATTCTTGACTTGTATGTCAGATTTACTTGGTCTGGATTCAAATCTGCACACAGTATGGCTAGAAAGTAAGTTCACTGAACAGCAATATAATAGACTGGGTATATGTAAATGGTGAAGTTACTGTGAGAACAAGAAATACTGGGTTTAAGAGAGGAAGATTCATGTGGAAAAAGCCTGATTTCATGTACTCTAAAAAATTGAAAAATCTGAGATACTGGCAGGCATCCTTTTCAGTTAGCAAACTGTAGAAACATGTCTGTGCAAAATGAGAAGTGTGTTTGCTTGGCCGGTTTTTCTGAACTGAAACATGAAAGGTGTGGTGAAATGCTGTAGAATGTACAAATGAGCATGTTGCCAAGAAAATCACTTTGTAACAGCTGAAGGTTACGCACAGAATGCATCTGGGGTAGCCATATACAAATGAGAGTGAAGCTGGTTGGGAGCAGTTGGCAGTTTCCAAGAAAGGTGACTTTCCTATATACATAAGAACACCATTGTCTGTACTTGCTAGAGGCAGTTTATACACTGTGGTGAACTTCACTGCTTCACAGTGACTGTCTTAAACACAAATGTTGAGATTTTGGGGGCAGGATTTGGGAACCTGGTCTTAATTGCATTGTTATAAGTATTTGTGTAGTGGGATGAGGTGGAGGTGGGAATGGAGTAGAGGAAGGAGAAGCATCTTCTTCTCACTGAGCTAAAATTGTGCGGATTTTTTTTCTGAACTGAATCAGTCTTAGAAATAAAGTGGGGGGAAGAGTTATGGAAAGAGCAAGTCATTTCAAAAAGATGGGCAAGCAAGAAAGGAGAGCTGCAGGAGCCAATGAAGGACCAAAGGAGTAGTTCTTGATTTGAGGGTAATGGGAAGTAAAGTGGGCCATGGCATATGGAGGCTTCCAGATGAATAGGAGAACTGATTGGGTTTCTGCTTACCATTCAGGAAACAAACAAATAATAACAGAGAAGATGCAAGGACTGCAAGACCTAGGTGTGCTCACATAATACCAGGGAATAAGATTGTGCTTCTTCTGTGCCAGCATACTGCCTAACTTCTGTGTATGGGGAATACTGAAAATACACATTGGTGGAGTTTGTAATTCACAGCTGAAAAGCCAGTGCCTCTGCAGGGGTACACCTGTATTGCTTTGGTGTAAGAACAGCTCTTTGCCCAGAGCTGTGAACCGTGTAGTACCTGGCCCTTTTCTCCTGGCTCTGTCTTCCTGCTCAGGAGCAGAAGTAGCTCCATCCTTGCTGAGGTCTAGAGAGCATGGCTTTCTGAACCCAAAGGTTCTTGGATGCTGGAGTGGAGGTGCTGTAGAAATAGGCAGAAAGTTGTGGCATGGGGAAAAGAAGTAAGTGCATTAATCTTGGGTTTACTGGAAGCTTAAGCTCTCACTGTTTACACAGTAGTTTCTATTAAAGGAAATCACTGCATGTCAAAATCTAAAACAGCCACTGAGGGATTTTTTTGAAACAACTGTGCTTTAAAAAGTCGGGTCCTGTAATTTGTAAGCAGCAGGGACATTGCATACTAGTTTTACTCCTGATACAGGTGGGTCTCCACTTCTGTCACTAGCAGCTTTTTGTGTGGGGAGTGTGTTATTTCAGGCAGGTTGTCTCGAATGTCAATGTAGCTAAAGTAGTTGTTCTTTCACAGTTTCAGCATATTGTCTGGATGTATAGTAGTGAAAAAATGTGTAGCTTGTAGACCCTCCAGGGGCCTCCTTTGCTGACTTCTTTTCCTAGATACTTAAAACTAACTTTTCTTCAGGGTTTTAAAGACTTAGTGCTTAGTGAAGCGTAGTATAGATGGCTGTGCACATACAAATTGCTTATTTTCATTGTTTGTCGTTGTGTCTGGGTTTCAAGTTAAAAAAGTTGATTTACTTTGTTTTCCTTTGACAAACTTTAAAATTTGAGCTGAGGTTGCTTCCTTATCAGTAATAAAAGTGCAGCAGGTAAACAGAGGCCTTCACATTCCCATGTGTAACTATGTTGTCTTAAAAAATGCAAGCTATACGAAAGGAATGAAATACAGACTGTGGTGTGTTGTCAGCTTTCATTTCATTGTGTAAGAGCATAGGTAACTTCAATGGGAAGAAGGAAAATCCTGCATAACAGGGAAAACATGGGAATTCAGCATTTTTCATCTTGCCTGAGTATTATATGTAGAAGAAATGGTTGATTCAAGCTTACACTTGCATCCTTAATAACACTTGGATGTTACTTCTGTCTTTTTCCAGCCTATCTCTTTTAATTTATCTGTATAAATTTTTTCTACTTTTTGGTGCTTTTTTTCTTGTTTGGGATTTGAAATCTAACCAGATAATTGGGCAGCAGCCTTCTCCGAATTCACTTAATGGTGAGTGACTACTTCTCTAGCCCTTCCTTCCCATTCTAGTATAAATTAATGATGCAGTAGCATGCAGAGGAAGATAAAGACTGGGGAAGAGAAGGAGTGTAGGGGCTTTCCCTTTCCATCCCTGGTATGGGTTGTCTGGGAAATGGTTTCAGCCTTTATCCTTTAATTTGAATACTGACAATAATACTTGAGGAAGAAGAATATTCTTATAAAGGTGCTGAAACTGGAGGTTGGATTAGATTGGCTTGAGAGAGTCTGAGTGCAGTGTTGTTTCAGCTCACTTACTGAAATAGTAAAGTTAGCTTAAAAATTTATGCACAGGATATCTGAAGTTGTATACCCAAAATGTGTGTCTGCTTTTGAACAGTTCAGCTACTGGAATTAGTTTTCCTATTGAGACACTGAAAAATTATGTGCAAATGTTTGTTTACAAATGTAAATTAGTTTTGGAAATATTCTTTGTAGATGAATATCTTTAAAAATTCTTGCATGAGTAGCTGGAGACAATTATTACCCTTCCATATCTGGGAGTAAATGGAGAGGCAACCAGAGAAACTGTTAGCATCACATCCTTTGCCATTTTGCTCACAGGCATAAATAAAGCCTGGTTTAGTGTCAATGCCAAGGACATAGTAGTAACCCTTTTTCAGAAAGTGCTCCATTCATTATCATCTCTACAATCTGTAAGTGGTATGAGATGTACCTCACATCATGTCACTTTAAGGAATTATGAATTTTACCTGGATAATGCTTTCAAACAGATGAAAATGTGATTCAGGTTTTAACTCCTGCAGATTGTACCATAGCCATGACAAGGAGCTGAAATCTCTGAGAGGCTGACTTTGGGGAGTATGTGATTTCTGTTAGTGATTCTACAGGAATGAAGTGAGAAAGAATAATTTTGATCTTTATCTCCAGCTAGCAGCTATATGAACACTTACTGTATATGTGTTCAGTACATCTGTATCCTGTTAACTGAAATTAGGAAAGTGAAGTTGTGAAACTATTTCTTTCTGTCTTGATGCTGAATTATATCAGTGTAAAATGCATCCAAATAGCTTATTGCTATTCAGTAAGTCTTTCAGAAAGTGTATCAATACTATGATGAACTTACTGAGACCTTTTGTACAGGTTTGTTATGATTAAATCAGTATCCAAAGCACCCTTCAATTTTGCTAACAGAAGTGCCTGATCAGAAGGCCATGGAGAATAACACAGCATACATGGGTGGTCCCTTGGAAGAGAAGCTGATCTCCTCATTTGGGTCTATTCAAAGACTCAGTGACAGTAAACTGTTTAATCTGCTTGGAGAGCACAAAAGCTATTCAATTATGTTAATCAGCAGTTCTGCAGCATCACAGAGTTGAGCTGTACTTTTCTTGTTCTGTTTGAGAATATTGTCCATAAATTCATCATTAATGTTTCATCTTCAAATTTATTTATAGGAGCTCTGGTCATAGGTCAGGATCTGCTTGTGATAGGTGGTCCACAAACAAACTTCTCCAAGTCTTAAAATAAAAGTAAGACAGTTGGACACAAAGGAACACGTGAGAAAACAATGAAGGGGATACTTAATCACAAAGAAAGCAAGAATAAAATGAGCAAGAAAACCACCCAAACAAGTCAAAACAAGTGGAAAAACAATCCAGGTCTCAGCCCATCAGCATTGTAGAGAAGAAAATTTGAAGGTAGACAGATCCCTTTTTTAAGTGAATAGAAAATGCACTATATCATGTGTGTATATATATAAAAATATTCCATAGATACTGTATTATGTAAATACAGCCTTTTCTATGTGTTCCACCCATCCTTCATTTGATTGTCACTGTGTTGTACAAGACCTGCCTTGCTCTTTTTGGGGTACTTGTCATTTCAGTACAACTGGTGCTTGCAGAGCAAGCAAGCCCATAGGATGGTTCACTGCTCTCTCTGACCCTTTGCTCTTCTTGATCTACTCTTGTTTCTCTTTTGTACTCTGAAAGCAGCTCCTTGCATCAAATCTACCCGAGATGTATCATGATAACTTTTTCTTTACATTTTAAAACCCTGTGTGTTTGTGTGATGGTAGGTGTTGTTTGGTTGTGGGTTTTTGGTTTTTTTTTTTTTTTGGGGGGGGTGGGGGTG
>JAOEHX010009583.1:0-12696 GCA_025448015.1 Bolborhynchus lineola | reverse complement strand
CAGATAGTGATACAGTATATAACAAATAATAAACATAAATAATACCAAAGATATAACACTATATCACACCTAACCCTTAGCTAACCATAACCCTTGGTTTACAACTGTTTTGAAACCAACTAAAACAGACTAGAAGCTGTTTTCACTAATGTAGTAAATTCTTGTGAATTTGTTGTGAACTTGCAGAAGATGCATCCTGAGTTTAAGGCATTCATGGTCAGCGAGGAGAGTCCAGTAGAATGAGTCTTCTGCATCAAAGGGCAGTGGAAACAGTAAAGGGAGAGATCATTTGGCGTTGTCAGTACAGGCAGAAACCTGGACACTTCCTGTAAGCACCACAAAGAATATTAACTGGCCTCTGCTAAGAAAATGGTCAAACTAAAGTTACTATGGTAAATTATCAAGTAGCCTAATTTATTTCAGTTTTCTTCACTGTATGCAAGATAACTATGCTTTTATTTTTTATTTACTATTACATGACCTAGTGTTTTTATTTTTAGGCACTACAGCCCAGTTTTGCCCATCTCAATTTAACAACCCGATAGTCAGTGGTATCACAAAATCCCCTATGATCGAATTCAGTGCATGAGCATTGCTGGCTCGCTGAGGGCTCTCGTGTGGCAAGAAAATTTCTTCTGAGACCTGCTCACAAATGAAGCAGAACTAACCAATCCCTCTTGGACAAAGCTGATCACCTGGAACACAATCAGCCAGTGAGTTTGTTCTGTCAGCCTCCAGGACACGAGCAAATAGTAAAAGTAAGTCTCAGCAAAAGTAGCAGAGAAACATACCTATGAGGCAAGTATCTGTGATGCATATAAAGGCAGCACTGGAGCACAGAAGTTCTTGTTACTGTCCTCAGATGCTCTTCAGTGGCACAGAAAGCACGGACATGCCTATTCTATCAGTCAATGTCTCACAGCAACTAATTTTCCACCAGTGATCAGGAAAGTTCAGAGCACTCTTTCATGAACATACAGGGAACTGAACTAGGTCCTAGTGAGCAACACTTTGACCTTTGGCTAATGCAGTTTGTGTTTCAGATTTTGTTTGTGACAAGTTATGCATTTTGCTTGGGTTTAACTCGGCATTACAGCTGCTGGGGGTTTCACTTTGTTACTGCCAGGTCCAGAGATACCACAACTTGGAATAGGAAAACAAGTGCCTGCAACAACTGATTGACAGGCTTTAAACACCTGGGAGAAGACCATCACACTAGAAATAATGGCTTAGAGAAAAACAAATTAGGAGCCTATTTATATTCCAGGAGACATTTTATTGCCTGCCACTCTCCATCCCACTGAAATATTATGATGGATTGGGGTGAGTGAAGAGAACTGCTAGGTGCTAGTAATGACAATCTGAACAAGAGGTAAAGGAAACACACCATGCTCTGCCTCTCCCCAGAACATGCTTAACTTATTGCGGAGGGAATCAAGGAAGGGAACACAATACACAAGTCACTGGAAGTGCCTCAACATTTGTTATTCATATGCACATTCACACTGCATCCCTGACCCCAAATTCTGGTGTATTCTAAGGTCAAATTATTAAAGGGAAATTGAAGACTGAAAGCAGATTAAAGGGAGGTCTACATGCTCTTCAAAAAGCTGCAAGCCAGCCAGCAGCTACTTGCCAAAGCATGGTAAGAGATAAGGCCCATTTCATCTACAAAAGTTTTGGTGAAAGAGGTGGGAACGTGTTCTGAAAATGTTAACAGACTAAAATATATACAGCTTTCTACAGGAAAGCTGCAATCACAATGTGACTATGGGCAAGCCCGACCACTTCTGCTATAATCGTGATGCAATTACTCTCATCATAAACCTGTACATACAAGCATTCGGCTTTCTGAAGACAAGAGTCAATCCTACATAATTCCCAATAGCATTAGAAAATAATGACAGTTAAAATTTCTTTCATATGAGGGTAAAAAAAAAAAAAAAGAGAGAAAGTAACTTCTTGAAAACATCTAGAGCCAGAAGTGCAAAGTTTTATTGCCAAAGGAAAGGTGCAGCAGAAAAGGGATGGAAGACTAGGCTAGGTAGGTAGCATAGGTGTACATTGAGTCATGCCTCTTCTATAGCATCAATGGCCAGGATCCAGCCTAGCCTTATAAAATGTTACCATGACAACTAGTCCCCAAGAAATGAAGGAGTAGAGGGAAACAGAAGAAGTAGTGAAGAGAATAATTATTTCTCAGCACACTGTCATGAAGGGAGATGGTTAGAAGTGGGTCAAAATTCCCAAAGCAATGGAGCTTGTAATTTCTGAGTGAGACCAGTAAGTTCTATCACAAAAGGTCCTAGGGCTCTCATGGAAAGACAGTCTTTTTTAATCTTTGGGAAACCTAGGAGATGTCCAGGTTTTCAGGATGCTTTCATATTCTTATTTACAAGTGTGCATACACTCCATCAACTTGACTTACTCAACATCAGAACTCTGACATCTGCTCATTTTTCACTAACTAGGACAGAGGTTTTCTGTGCCCATGCTGCTCAATGTGAGCTACGAGATGTATCTTAAGCAAAGGTGGTCTGAAGTATCAGCCTTGAAATCCAAATTAAGTCCTCCTAATGCCTCTTTGACTCTTCAAAAGAAAAGGAATAGAGACAGTAGATATGTCTGTAAGGTAAAACTGTTGTAACTGCTGATATACAGCAGCAGGAAAAATAAAGGACATACTGTCTTACTCTGCCATCTCACGAGGCCCAGTTCTGGCACAGTCCAAGCATCGAGCTTGTTTAACTTGCTACTGCCAAAACTAGAAAGGACAAGAAAGAACAGGAAAAGAAATTCAGATATGGACAGGGAGAAATCCAACAGCCTTTGGACAAGCCTTTAGGAACTAGCTTTGTGCTAAGTAACTGTCTACTATGTTTTCAGGGTTAGCCCAACAATTGCTTTTTATCCTCTAAATTGAGCTGAGTTGGGTCAGTCAACCAGTTTTGCTTATCAGAGAACAGAGGCCTTTTTGAGGGGATTCTGACATTTGATCTGGAATCAAGGAAATGCTCAAAATGCCTGGACAGTGGAGAAACAGAGGGCTTGACTCTTTTGGCTATGGAGAAAAGAGACATGCAAAGACCAGATAATTTCTTTTCTACTACATGATTAGAAATATCTGGGGGAAAATATGTAAGCACAGAAGTGAAAAGTTATGAGATCTCTTTTCTCTGAGGTCAGGTATAACTCTAGGAAGAGGCTTCTGGTTACATGGCCGGAAGGTAAATAACAGAAGGACCATTCCCTGAGGTCCATCTGGCAGGCACCAGATGGCCAGCACTGACATTACTGTTTCCTAATCTTTCTGTGATCTTTGTTGAAGGATCTCTGAGCAATACGGAATTAATTCTCAGAAGTATCAGAGGAGACTAGTTGAGGGATGAGACCTTGGAAACAGCCATATGGATGGAGATTTACTTTATCCTTCGTCATGGGGTTTTTTGATGACCGTAACTAGATTGCACAGTGCTCCCTCTGAAAGAAGAATGTCAGGGTCATACCATGGCTGAAGTAATGCCTTCCCCACACAGATTTCTATGATCTCAAAGACAGACCGAGCCTCAGGACACAGTAAAAGCAGGGATAACAGATCAAAGGGAAATCTGATTTCAGAAAGCACCTGTAAATAAGAAAGGAAAACTCCTAACAAGAAGATTTCAAATCTAAGGAGGCTCAACAGGAAACAGGCAGAAACACTTTGAGTCTTGTAAGGACTCAGATTGTGCAGGTATGACACACTAAGAGCAAGATGCATCCTTTCTCTCATCTCTGGCATTTCAGATCCAACAGACTTGTTCTGGGGAGAAATGAGGAAAGACTGGAACAGGAGCTGTCCACCATGGGACAGGTTTGTTGGAGAAGACATCCTGGAGAAAAAGATTCTTCCTAAAACTTAAAAGCAGAGAGGGTTGAGATATTTCCTGTGCCACTTCCTCTTTTGAGAAGGAAAAAAAGAGTGCAACGTGTCTAACTTTTGTCACAGAAACAGCTGAAGCAAAATTAGGTAAATAAAGAAGAAAGGTTAACAAATTTAATGTCATTGAATAAATGCCAGATCTGCTCAGTGAGTGAACAGGACCCAACTCTAATCAGGCAACTAGGAGGAGATGAAAAGGATGGGAAAAACCCTTGTCCCTCTCATACTACTTGGGCACAGCATGCTGGAAGGCTGCAGAGGTTAAAGGATGCCACTTAAGGACCAGCATCAGACTGATAGAAGGTCTCCACTATGTCATGCAAAGACACAAAAAAGAAACTTTATTTGCCCTTTCATATTTGGCAGAGACAAACACAACTTATCCTCTCTGCTTTAAGATTAGGGTCTGTTGGGGCATTCTTTGTTGTTAGTGTGTTTTTTAAATCTGCCTCTTACAGGACAGCCTATTGTTTAATTAAGAACATTTATTAAACATTCTCTTCCCATTTTTAATCAGTACTTTGACTGACAAGTTACTGTATCATGTTGGATTAGAAATGGAAAGAAATATTTACTATTCAAATCTGTTCTTGAAAACGAGTGGACTGTACAAACCTCTGGTAGAAAAAAAGGTTTTGGGCTTCCAAGTATCATTTACATGACCCAAATATCACACACGTTACGGAACTTATGGTTAACGTCAGACATCACTCCAATTGGACAAGTGTTCTAGAAAAAAATTTATCATGTTTTAGAATAATGAATAAAAGGTATTATTCATAAACTTGTTACACTCAAAATACACCTGCATCAACAAACCTGACTTGCAGCTTTCCAAGCATGTTAAGGTTCTCTGCTTCCCTTCTCTCAGGCATACTGATGTTTTTACAGATTCTCCTGCCTGAATGATACCACAAATCATTTCCCTCCAGGTTTTACTAAAAGCCAAGCAGTTCAGGTGAGCATCTGGTGGTGCCCAATATGAATATCTCAATCCAACCTAATGCATCTAAGATAAACAAACAGGAAACAACATTCTGAAGATGATTGTTGTTAAGTGGCAAAAAGTAATGATATTGAATCAGAGTGTGAGAAGTCACAGAAAAACAAGCTTGTGTTTATAACTAAAGGTTTTAGCAAGATCACCTGGTAAGTACACAACTCACAAGCACAATCTTGAGAGGAAATTTGATGGACAGTTCTGATGATACTTTATCTACAATAACATCTGCATTTCTGAGAGCCCCTTTCCCGGAAAGAGCTTAAGTAGTTGGATTTATTTAAAAGAACAGCATTAAGGAGAACGTATTGTGCTGCAGAAACTAATATAGATCAAAATAGCTAACTACAAGGAGCTTGGCTATGTAGAAAACTCCAGAAGAAGATGAAAGTAGCGCATGAATGTGTAGAGCACATAAACTTGGATAAGAGGTTATCAGTGAAGATAAGGTGGAGGATAGGTTAGTGGAATAACAGTACAAAGTTAAAGAAAGAAAAACAGAGGAAAAAGTGCAGCCAAGACGAAAGAAGAAAATGTTAGACAGCTATACCTACTCAGCTGTGAAATATTCTCCCAGAGGATAAAGAAGTTCTATAACCTATGACATTTTAAATCCACCACAAACAAGTCACTAACGTAAAACAAGTAATATAGGAAACTTTCATCTCTGGAGAAAGTGACCTTGTCCACTCTATCTTAAATGTTCAAAAGTCAATGAACATTTATATTATCCATTTCTCCAAAGACTAGCCCCATGAAACAGTGGAATTCCTAACGCTTCATGCCCATCTAAATCACAGTTCTACACATGGTACTTTACATGCTCACCATTCAACATTAATAGCAGATTTTTCATCATTTAAGACTGATAAGGAGATTCAATTTGTATAAAAGAAAAAAGATCTGAAAATGTATTATCTGAGCCTCAGGTGTGCTGTGAGGTGAGAGAGCAATTATCAAGATCATTATTATCGTACATTAGTGTCTAATGGTGTGTGATAAGGATTCTATTCTAAACTGCCTACTATGTACTTAGCTATCTTTCATTTGTGATTCAGCAACAAAAAAGAAAATTATCTGTTATGTATGCATATACTGAACGACTGAGAAAGCAGAAAGTAGTTATCAAATGATTAGAGATGTAGAGCAGAAAAACAACAACACATGAAGAGAAAAACACCCCACAAACCAAAAAGGAACCAAAACCCAAACCCTTTCCAGTTTTATAACAGCAATGCCAGCTTTGGGAAACAAGAAAGTACCGAGATGGTGTCTTGAGTAAAGCAACTTCTCTTTCCTACAGTCTCTTCAAAAAAAAGCTGGTAGTATATGTGTGCATGTGTATGCTGGTGCACACACATGCACAAAGGACCACCATTTTTATATACAATTTTTAAACAAAATGCTTTTGTTGCACCACAGTTGTCTTTTTGTGCAATAGATGTCTGGCTGAATCAATTTAAACAACAACATGGAATTTGGCAGCAATCCATTTCTGCTGAGATTAAACCAGCTGCTACCAAATCCATTGATCCTTTTAGCTATTGATTTGTTAATTCAATAAAAGTAAAGTTTTAGGATGTGAACAAATTTACAATGCTGAGGAGACAGGATTTTGATAAGTTCTGCTGCCAGACTAAGCTGCTAACACTGTCACAGGAGAAAATCACACATGAATTAAAATAGTAAAGATTTTCAACGTGGCAGGTTGCTTAAAATATGATTCTAAACAGAAATGTGACTGTTAGAAAATAGTTCTTATAATCAGAAAGGATAATCAAAACAACAGACTTGTTCCCTCTGTCTTCTAGCTACTAATATCAGTGATTAGATCAATTTTGGCATATTTCATGCTCCTAATTGTCGCGAAGATTCAAATTGTCTTTGGGAGAAAACAGTGTATTTTATTCTTATTAAAAAGAAAATAAGCACGAGTTCCAACTAAGGCTCAGATTCTCCTGGAGTTAGCTCCATGCCACCAAAGTCCTCACTGGGCAGATCCCAGCTTCTGTTCTCATCCAAAGAGTGTATTTCCAAACAGGTAGAGACTTCACAGCCTAAACATGCCAAGCCCTTAGTAGATATTCAATGTGTATCCCTGCCACTCAGATTCTCTTGCCATGTTCCCTACTTAAGGCATTATATCAATTAGGATATACTCTTTTTTACTCATTAATTCAATTCACATAATGCTTGTGACTTAGAGGGCCACATCTATAGCTGTGTAATAAGACTTCCAAACTGACAAGAGTGACCTCTCCTGCTGGTGTTGTTTAGAGCAGATCAGCAATTTAGCACTGAAATTGTTTTTCCCTGGAAAATGCTAGTTGCAGAAATTGGATGTTTTGGAAAAGAAGAACTGCTGGGGATCCCAGACTGTGAACAACTTGAGCACACAAGACCAAAGGCTGTCTGAGGACAGAGGTACCTTATAATAGCTTCTAGCAGCTCAAATTTGCTGTGCGGACTGCATCACAGGAAGGAATTAAATGATTTTCTGTGTATCTGTCTCCATCAAATGCACTGAGGTTTAGTATTCCCAGCATAAAACTGAAGTAAGAGAATATTGGAAAATTTAAGTATTACTGTTGAGGAAGGTAGTCTCTGATTTGGAAAACAAAACAAGAATTAGCTATAAGATTAGTAAGAGCTCACTTTGGCCTGCCAAACCATGCGCAGATGAGCACTGCAAGCTGCACCAATGCCTAAGAACAAGAGTCCAGTGGTGTTAATAAAACATGACAAAACATAATGACAAATAGGGGAAAATCTGGCAACACATGACTGCCTCCAGCTTTACCATGGGCTTCCTGAGGAAGAGGAGAACAGAACCCTTGACATTGCCAGGCTTTGGCTGCTCAAACTGTTCTTCAAAAACCCATAGCTGCAATACCTGAAAAGCACATTCCAAACACGCACCATTATAGCCGTATAAGCAGAGAATCCTAACCATGCAAATGTATACATAAACATCCAATTTATGTGGGCTTTAATTACCTACATGAACACAGGTAAAGACCACATGAGACAAGTCAAAATCAAGGAGCACTTAGTATGTTTGTAGAGGTACATGACACATGAAATTACGGAAAACGACAAAGCCCAGGAAATCTAGGTAAATATTAATGTGACTCTTGAGGAAATCCATACTTAAAAATCTGCACTGGCCATGAAGTTCCATTCTGAACAGAAGTAACTCAAGGTTAAAGCCATGAATGGTATGCAGCCTCTGGAATAAAAATGTAAATATCCTTCATTCTGTGAAACTATAAATGTGTTCAGTTACACTATGCAACTGGTCATCAGCAGAGCAAAGAAGAAAGCCAGTTTATAGAAAGCCAGTTCACATGTTGATAAACAGAACTATAGAAAGTGCAACTCTTCCCATTATGGTATTTCCTCTGTATGTGCACACACCACATAGAGATACAAATAAATATGTATGGATTAAGTAAAATAAGGAGAAATGAAACTAAAAGTAGATAGCTTATTGACAGGCATCAGTGGTGATGAGAAGGTTGACAAAATATCTGAAATGATTCTGAACTAATTAAAAATTATTTAAAAGCTATCTGCTATTTTTCTACCTCTATTTATTCATTATTTGGTATTGGAACAGCTACAGGATGGAAATGTGACATAATCAGACCAGCTTTGAAGTGGGCTTAAAGTCAATTTCCCTTTCTAGTCCTGATTCAATTTAAAATCTATTGTCCTTATGAGCAGAATTCTACCTTAATGTGAAGATGGTTAAAACTGATAGTCATGCCAAATTCTAAGTATTTCCATGACAATGGGTTTACATTTCAAGCTCTGCAGGGCAGGGGCTGTTCTTCCTGGGTATTTCTAAGGGATCTTGAATGACATAAACTTGATGCAAGATTGGGCCTTTTGCACATCTACCATGGCAACTCAGAATTATATCAGAACTCAAACTGTGAACAACCATGAAACATTCAATAAATTCCACTGATGTGATTATATCAGACAGAAACTGTGGTTTATTTAGTTGCCTTCAAACCTGATGTATCCCAGAGGAGTCAACAAGAAAGTAAACACGGTGACTGTACAATGAAACAGAAGATACTAAAAACTTAATATAAACTTCTATGCCACTTTGAACACTGAAACTTACTTTGAATAGACTGTTAACTTCAGAATATACCAATACTTCCCCTTTTCCTTTCAAAAAAACCCTTGATCGCTCTGCTACCTTCAAAAAAGATAAAATGTTATCTTACTATCTAAAGAATGGTGAATCAGATAATGTTGTATCTTTTAATATTTCAACCCAATGTGAAACTGAGTCCTGGTATCATCCTAGATTTTCAGGACAGGATGATTCCTCTACCTGCTATATTCTCCAGCACCAGGAAGTCTAGAAACTAATTCTGAAGCATAACGAGGAATTCAAACTTCAGATGTTTAAAACGTATCCTGCAGAAGAGGCCAACGAATTTTCTTCCAATAGAAATTAGTAAATTCCATATATATATTTCAGAATCAATCCTGCTAGTTCTGTTGTATTAGTGGATGCAATTACAATAATAGGTTTTAAATGGGTTTATATTTCGAGTATGACTGTGCTGAATTATTTCCAACTCGTCATGAAAATACTGGATGAACATTCCTCATTTTCAACCCACACTTCTAAACTGATTTCCATCCACTTCAGCGTGACTGAATTTTTTCAAAGAAAGTAGGCATACACTTCACAATCTTGAGTGCTGTCACAAGTACCAAATCTGATTTACAATGTAAAAATAACTGAACCAAGTCCAACCTCTCTAGACAAACATTCAAATACACACACACCTAAGTCTATACATCACGGTCTGTTCTCAAGCCCAGAATTTGACTTACAGAGAACAATACAAAGTATTTTTAAGGCTTTCTCTTTAGAGATATTCAACTGTTGAAGAAATGTTGTTAATGAAATTAACAGGAAAGGAGGACTAAAATAGGGTATAAAGCAAAACAAGACTGACTGGATAACATGGTTTTCTTGCAAACAGGATGTAATCAATAATCAGTTCCTAAGAAAACCCTCATAATTTTCTACACAGGGATGTGTAATGGAGTGCTCCAAAGAAGCAAATTACCTTGTACAATCTATCTCTCTGTGATATGCAGAAACTCCTCTTACAGCTCTCTAATTTCTTCCAGCAACCCCAACTGATTCATACAATTCTGTCCCAGCTGGTGGAGTGAAAATGTTACTTCCCAGAAAAACTAGCACAATGATGAGGATAAAAAACCCCATTTTGCATAATGAAACTTCTGCCTGCTTTGTAATCTAAAGTTATATAATTCCATAGTACATATGGAACAGGAGGGGTTTAGAAGTAATGCAACATTTGAAAATTATTTTCCTATTAATAACACCTTGATGAAAGGATAGGAAAGAGAGTTTTAAGACTGTTTTACTTACTAATGTATTTTTGTGTCTAGTGGTGGGGAAGAATATTTCTTATGATCAAGAGATACAGAAGAAAAAAACTTATTAGACATCATTCTACATCAAATAATAAATGAGTTTCTACAACACACACTTAAAGTCATAAGAAGGAAATATACAGGTGCAAAAGAAAGGATAATGCATAAGTCTGATAAACAAAAAAAGTAATACATTAGAGTTCTGAGAGACAAATCAAGTAGAGCTTTATTTGCCCTAATTCGCATGATGCTCATTAATTTTCTCCAGGACTAAGGAACAAGACTCATGTACACACACAGCATCATATACAGAAAAAAGAGATGCCGCTCCTACAGGATGTCACTAATGAAGGCCGCAGTAAGAAAGGTGCCACTTCCTATGTGGCACTTGGGAGGCAAAGCAGTCCTCCTGGGGGGTTCAAGCACAGAAATCAAATAAGCAACGACAACTAGCAAGCAGCAGCAAGAGAAAAGAATTAATTTTTGAGAAAGATGGCCAAGCCTTTGGATCTATACACAAAGGTTTTCCTTATGGTTTTCTCCATATATTCTGGCTTGAAGTAGAGACAGCAACAGAAACTGGGAAAGACCACAAGAAACAAACCCCCACCGTCTTGTAGCACCTGTCTATGGTCTTAAATAAAATCAAGTACAATCACATTAAGTAATATATCTGATGATATAAATACACTTAGTACTATTCCTGTGTGTACTTCTCCTATGTGTGCACAGGGCTGGTGAGATACAACACAGGACTTGTGAGATACCTCTACCCTTCTGAAGAAATACCTGATGACCAGAGAGAATACTTTAGGATGTTGAAAACTGCAGTAGGCATTATGGTTATGCAACTGAATCTCACCGCTACTAATAACTGACAGGATCAAATGCTGTTAGAGAATCAGACCTTCAGCAGGAACATCAACACAGCAGCTCTTGAATCTGCTTTTAAATGTTCTGCGTGACTGTCATAATTACTCTTAATAACAAATCTGAAATAAAAAACGCATTTGTTTCTTTTAATAAAATGTAGCTGTATTAGATATTGAGACAGATCTGTGAATTTTATCTTTTTTACCATGCCCTGCATACTCCCCAGTGAGAATTAAAAAAAAACCCAAATACTAAGTCAATATGCCTTCTTTTTACATGCCAGAAACCAAAGCAGGGATCATTTCAAATTCTGTTTCTGAAGAGCAGGAAGCACTGCTGTTCATTATATCTACCTTGTTTTTCACAGTCAGCTGCTGGAGGTTACAGGTTTCCAATATAAACATTGACTGTAATAGAAGAATGAGCATAAGGCCAGAGGAAAGCATGGAAGCTACTCTGGTTCTTTGAAAGGCAGGACATGTGCTCCAGCTCTCAAAGCTGATTAGTTATATGGGCAGAGGAGAGGAAGAACTTAAGCTAAGGCACCACAACCTCAGGGTTGAATACTGTTAAAACTTTATTAGTTCTGCATTCTCCAGAAAGTCATTATCTGCAATAACATTTGATATTTCAGAAGAGTCAAAGGGAGTCTAAAAGATGCTCTTACTCTCACTCCTTTTACATTTTCATGAAGAGTAAGAACAATAAAAAACCACAGCAAAGCTTTAAGCGACATCTGAAAGATCCTTGAGTATCTGGAGTAAAGGGAAGGGGGAAGATACAACACAGTTCCACAAAGCAGCAGCTCTTTCTTATGGACGAAGATTTGACTACTACGAATGGTGAAAAACTACACCCTACCCTGAGATTTTTATAAGCTCACGTTTAACAGAGGAAGAGGACAGATGTAAACTGGAAGTAGCCATGACCCTGCCCAGCAGCAGAAAATTAAGTTAAGAAAAGGAAGAAAAACGGAGCGGGGGAGGAACAAGGAGCACTCCTGGCAACACAGACATGGGACACACCAAGGAACACGCGCTGGCATACTACGAGCCTTCGGCAACCGACCCCAGGACCCAGATTTCGCAGTTTCCCGACTACCACCTCCCCCGGGGGCACGGCCAGGTCCCCGCCCCCGTCCCACCCCGGGGGGCCCAAGCCAGCAGCAGCACCCTCTCCCTTCCCCTCACCCCCTGCAGCCTGACACCGCCGCAGCAACACACCGCGGCCGCACACGCGCTCCCCGGCGGCCCCTCTCCCAGACGAGGGCACCCCCCGGCAGGCCAACTGCTTCACGACCCCAGGAATGAAGGCACCCCCAGGCCCCACACACGGGCGACAGCACCCGCCCGGCGCCCCCCGCTGCAGCTCCTCCGGAGAGAAGGGTTGACCCAGCCACCCCTTCACACAGGGGCACCTCAATCACCCCGGCGGGCGGCCCCGCAGCTCAGGGCCGAGGAGGAGA
>JAOEHX010009581.1:1230-30818 GCA_025448015.1 Bolborhynchus lineola | reverse complement strand
GTGAAGCCATGCTGGCTGTCACCAAGCACCTTGTTGTTTTTCATGTGCCTCAGCATGCCTTCCAGGAGAATCCGCTCATCCCTCCTGACATTTCCAGTTTCTCTCTCTTGACTAAAATATACATGAAATGATGGCCCTTAATGTTTTTCTGCACAACCTGCTTGGTGTTGACATGATACTGCTTTTTAATACGTGTAGTGCAGATGTCTAACATTTCTACATAAAAGCATTACACTTTCATAGCCTTTCAAAGTGTCACACTTTTTTATATAAATACAAATCCACACAGCTATAGTTCTGAAGGAAAACAATTTAAATTTAAGCATAATCACTGTTGTCAGAGGCAGATTTTGGTCTGCAAGGGTAGTGGGCATGCACCTGCATACTGGCGGCATGTCAGTGGCTGCAGCAGCTTTTGGGCGCACCCATTCTTGGGCAGATCCAGGGTGCCACCCTGTGCTAGCAATGATGGCAGCCAGAATTTTAAGGCATGTGTATGTGTTAGAGAGACCAATCTGAAGTGAGGAGTCACCTTTCTGTTTCTGAATTAGCCTAAACCCTTTGGAGAAAGTCATCATTAGATGAGTTGCAAAGATAGGGGGCAACTAGCATGATGGTTAAACACAAAGCTGGAACGATAAGAGGTAAAGATAGTGCTTACTCATCATTCAGGCCATCTGGATTTGGTTTATGGTACACATTCCTCAGCATCTGTACTGGAGAGCAAAGCATTTCCTTGTTTTCCTCTGCTTTCATTCCCTCAGCCTGCATCACAGCCACCCACCACTGCGGGTGCAGCATGCTGTGTAAAAACTTTCTTTAAACTCTGTGTCAAGGGTTGCTACAAGCACTCAACCTCTTCCAAGAGCTGGTGGATGAGGAGTCATCTAAAGGCTGAACATCATTCTGCCTTCCTCTTTGCTGTTGCAGTACCTTTTCTGCCTTTATTCACATGCACATGCACACACATAGAGGGGGCATCACCCAGCCTGTTTCCTCCCTGGCACCCTTCTGCCTGCTTCTGTCAAGACTTCATCAGGTGGCTAATCTAGTCTTAGGACACCTAGTGCTGGGCTGAAATCCAGGCAGTCCCTTGGTGCAGTGCACTGAAGCATTGTCCATCAGCGTTGCCAGCTCAGCTTTCTCAAAGGGTTGGTGGTCAGGCTTTGTGCCAGGTGGCACATCACCTCCAGAAGCTGACTGAGAGCCAAATCCAGCATAAACACGGTCTGCTGTGACTAATGTGACAGAAGCATATGAATGAAATGTGCAGTTCCAGGTGACTCGATGGTGCAGGGAGGTAATGACTGAACAACTGTGGATCCATGGTCTACACAGCTTCATAAACACAGGACGAGGTTGTCTCCAGTTAAGGATCACATCAAAACCCTGGGGCAGGGGAGAGGCGGTAATTTCTTCCTTCAATCAGCTACTGCCAAAGGAGGTATTGCCAAAGGAGCTATTGCCAGCCTCTCTGGCAATGTTTACCCTGGGTCTGCAATATGCAGATATGACATAAAGACGTGATTGCCATTATATGGAGTCCTTCACCTCTTGTGAATACACTGAGTGACATACTCACTCCCTCTTACAGCCTGGGGTACTATCAGTGTGCAGCACTCTTATCAGCCAGATCCACAGCTTGTGTTGTTTACAACAATTTGAGGTTTGAAATTGTCCTCTTAAATGAAGTACAAATCCAAGCTGTGAAAATGCTAAATAGAGTCCTGTCTTGTAGTTGGCTGCATTTCTATGGAAATATGGATCATTATGCAAACCAGAAGCTTTTTCAGTATCAAGAAAAACATGTTTCTTTTGACTTCTTGTGTTTAAAAGCAAGCACAAATTAATGTTAAAGGGTAAACAAAAATAATGTGAATGAACATATCTGCATTTCTGACCAGAGATGAATGGAGGGAAGGCATCACAAAAGTGACTACCATTCCTGCAGTCCTAAGGCCACTGTTACTCTGACCTACAGATCTGCAACGCCCCTGTTCATCTTCATGCCTCTAGCTGCAGCCCTATTCGTGTGAGACAGTCAAACTCAAGGACTATGAGCCAAGGGAGGCCCTCTAGGAGCTGTAGGCACCAAGTGTGTGTGGGTGGCTTGTCCCTGTGGAATAGCACAAGGTGATCAGAATATGGCTCATGACCAGCAGCCAAAGTGATAATCACATCTACACTTATTTAAAAATAGCCAAGTCTGAGGTCACTCTGCAGAAAAAGGTGTTAGAAATGCCAGAAAGAATAATAAAGATTGGTGAGATTGGTTATAAAAAGAGTAACGAGTGGAAAGAAAGCAGTGGAAAGGTGGATATTTATGAGGACTTCTTTCTTATAAGGCATTATGGAGAGAGCAGGGAGAAGAAACAGAAATATACAGAGAGACTCCAGGGGACATGTTCTAATCTCATATCTGAAGATGCATGTGCGATTATAGACAAGCAATTACTCTAGTGTATTGGCAAAGGCATATGCAAACAGGGATATATATATGCAAGCAGCCATTTACGTACAGTGGTATGAATTATGCATGTACATTTTCCTGTAAATGCAGTGTTTGAGGCTTTTATTGATATAAATAAAGATTCCTGCACTTTGAAAATACGGTCCTTTGTGTCTACTTACACCTATGCCTGTGTTTTATTAGGCTATTGTATGTATTTTACAGAGGCTCTGTTGCAGAGATCTATACCACTAACAGCAGCAGATGGGGATGCTGTCAGTCTGCATGGACAGCATAGCTACCTTAGATAAAAGAGCACTAAAGTAACCGTCTTTTTCATGTCCAGAGAAAATGTAGAACAGGCTCACTCACAACTCCACACAATGCAACAAGCAAGCAAACACTGCTGGCTTGGAAAGGAAGAAAAGAGCCTACATGGTTGCAGCTTTGTTCTCACTGAAGTGAGGGAGATGGTTACCTACATTTACTGTGTCAAGGTAAGAGATTGGGTTATAAAGCTAAAGAGGTGATTGATTCTTAGCTGGTGATGCAGTCACTGCACAGCCATAAGCAAAGCACTTACCCTTTTGTTCTTGCTTGCTGCCACAGCAAAGAGGGAGTATGGGTTTTTTTGTCTTAGGTATACTGTTAAACTAAACACTGTGAGGTGCTCTGAGAGGATAAGGTTTGAACTGCTTCAGAAAGCCAGTGTTGTTAAAGGATTGCCCAAGGCAGGTGTCCTGCCTGCTGGGAGGATTTAAAATTTTATTGTGAAGGCTTCAGTGGAAATTAAGTGCCGTTCCAGCATTTGGGGCTCATCCCCTCTGCCTAAAGGGTGATCCTGCAGATGTGTAGAGCATTAAAGCACACTGGGATTGGTGCCTAAAGCCCAAATATAGCAGGAGATAGAGATGCTGCCCGCTGACAGATCCCCTGCCTGGCACAAAGTGATAGCGAAACACTAAGTTTTGTAGCAGTTGGCCTAGAGAGAAGTGGAGGGGGAAACTCAACTTGTTTCTGCCTGTTTTGAGGCAGGATGTAAGAGTTCTGCGCATGCTTTGTTCTCCTCGTTCCCTGACCATGCATCTTTGCATAAAGTCCCAGCAATTAATACTGATTGACTGTCTTCAGAAAAAAAGGTCCTTCCCTCCTTTGTTTCTTGCAAGATAAGAAGCAATCCTGCCAGCTCCCCTGTGGGAATTGTTAGATACTTTGCAGCCCATAAAGTCAAATGAGAGCTTGGGCAGTGTACAGCTGAGGTGCCTTAGTCATGAGCAAGGTTTGTTTTTCCAGCTGATACATCTGAGGAAGAGTCCAAATTTCTGACCTGAGGATCCCTTTATTTCCAGATGTGGCAGCTGATGAGGTAAAATGATACCTGTTCCTGCAAGCCTGGCTTTTCTTATGGCTTTAGTCTTCCCATTTAAAAGCAGTAGCATCCTTAGGATTAGTTAGCAATATGTAATTTAAATGGAAAGAGAAATAAAAGGAGGGTCACAAAGTAGGATTCTACTGCACAAATCTCTTTCAGTGACACAGTAGTTGTGAAAATGAAGCTAGTCACCCAGGCAGCAGCAGTTAAATGGTAAGGGATGGAGCTGGATGAAAATGAATCTATTCCAGACCTTTGGCCAGGAGCTGTTCGGTACAGGGGTGACTTCATCTAAGCTTCAGTGAACAGATTTATCTCACTATCCCACAGAACGCTAACTGTGGAGGAAAAAACCCAATACTTTTTCTTTCTCTTGGCTGACTTAGTAGCAGTGGCTTGCAGAAGACAAGTGCACCAGACAGACTGCAGATAGAGATGAAGCAAGAGAAAGGGGGAAATACTACGTGATAAAGAGCAGGGAGGAGGAGGCAGAACCACCCACTCCAGCAGGAGAGAGCAGTCAGCTCCACACAGCTACCCTGCCCCTGAAGTGCCCTTTGACAAAATGCCTCCCCTGAGAACACGAAAACATGTCTGTTCATCCCTTCCCCTACCCTCTTTATTTGGCTTGTGTGGAAGGGATGAATCGGGCTGTGCTTCCAGATGTGGAGCCAGTGGGCAGCCCCGGCAGCAGTGCTGCCTGGCCCTTGCCTGCTCTGCCCCTTCCTCCACTTATGGTCCTGGGGATTACACGTGTTCCTGCAGCTGGGAGACAACATGATTTAGGTTAAATTTAACACGCCATAAACACTGCTTCTGTTCAGAGGGCTGTGGGGAAGTAGAACTGGAATGGGTAATCTCTCTTTGTCACATCTCTTTGGCATGCCACTGCTCTTGCATGCACACAGCTAGCAGCACTAGCAAGGTTTTAATCTTAAGCACTTTGATTTTTGAACCCAAATTGTTCCTTATGGCCTGTAATAATTTTTCATATGGGCATGTACTTCATTTTATCTTTAAACACCGGATTTATTTGATTGACCAAAATGGGTCTTCAATTTAAACTGTGTTATTTTATGTATTTGCTGGGGATTTTTGTTAGTACACATACAATGTGTAGCTATAATGGGATCTTTGTGAATCTCATGGATGTCAAACCAGAGGCATTCTTTCCCAGTCTAAATGATACTGTAGCATCTTGTCATGTTTGGAGGGCAGGCAGTGTGGCAGTATGACGAAAACTCCTGTTAAATGAATTGTTTGTATTTTTGTAGTTGAGCTGCTTGGCACATCTTACTGAGGAAGTGAATTATTTCAGCCCTGCAAAGCTCAAGTCCGCAGCATTCACCCAAGTATCAAATTAGTATCAGTGCAAAAGGAGAACAAGCATTTGTGATACTAATTCCCTTCTGCTTAGAGAGTCAGCTGAGATCTTCCTTTTGTTAGCCTTCTTCCTTCCCCTGCAGCAATGTGCTCCCTGTTATCCGAGTAGGGCAGAATGAATAGGCAAAAAATCCTCAATAAATCTTACCAAAACTTGCAAAAGAGGCTCAAAACAATAGCACTGAACTGTCTTCATTTATTTGTGAGTCTTTGCACTTTGGAAATTTGGCCAGATTTAAGAGAGCTCTATGTTGTTCATATGATACTTCTGACATAAAGAAAAACTAGGATGTGCTTAGAGCCCTCTACTTTCAGAAGAGGTCTGCGTGGCTGTCTAAAATGCCACATACTCAGACAACTTTCTTGGCCTTTAGAAACTTCCTAGCACTAGAATATGGGCTATCACTCCATCAGAGGAAATTAAGCTAAAATGTAAGCTTTCCTCCTCTGGGTGACCTTTAAATTTGCTTATTCATGACACTACAGCACCTTTTTCTTACTTATGTTTTGGGAAGCCACAGACAGATCTAAACCCTGGATCTCGTACTGCAGATACAGCTCACATAGCATTAGTGCAGCTCATTGGGTAAATAATTATGTGACCATAGTTTTGTATTACGTTAAACTAAAGCCATAATTGCTTCTAATTCAATATGACAAAGGAAAAGAAACATCATACTGAGCAAATTAGGCTTCATATGATGCATTACTTACGAAATTCACAGGTAGTAAAGGACTTGTAGGGACTATAAATAGAGGAAATTTGTCTGTTTTGTGCTAACAGAGAGCAGAAGCATTGCAGCTAGCAGCTATTGACACGAGAAAGGAAAAAAACCCTTCTGTGGCCTTCAGGGCTGACGAGTGGAATAGGTGGATCACATTCATTAAGCACCCCGAGAGGTGGGCTTTTTCAAGATTTTCTGTACTTCTGATCAGTGAGCACCAATGTGTTGGGAGTCACCAGGATATTCTCTTTGATTAAAGTCCTGACAATTTCTGTGGGTGAAATCTCACCTGCCCTGAAAGCAGCAGGAGTTTTGCTATTGATTTGGCTGGGGATAAGATGTCATCAAGCATGGCAGAAGGAGGGTGGATCGTTCGATTTTTCTCTCTGTAAACTTTGATCATATAAAGAAGGCAGAACAGGTCTGCACTGTGGCACTTCCTCAGCCTGCAAGGCTCAGCACAAACTGCTTCGCCTGTGTTCGCATTGAGGGCTCACTGTGTATCTGGAGGTAGTAACACAGCAGAATTTAGAGTCACCTGAGTCATTGTTATGACCTTACACCTCAGCTGTGTCCCTCAAAAGAGCCACCCTCATCTCCATGTTACGCTGCCCACAGTTGTGGATGGGAAGCTTCATCTTGCCCTTTCTGACAAGAGCCATGTTTTGCTACACCCGGGAGGTTTCAGTCCTCCCTGATTCTGATGGAAAAATTAAAACCAAAGCGCTCGCGCCTAAAATTGGCTTCATTGTAAATTGTAGTTTCATCTCTATTTTATTGATTTGTCCATCAATGTCAGGTAGTGAAATGTTTTTAAGTATTCAAAAAGTGATAGAAATACAACCATTTCTTATCATTTTCCTGTGGAAATCATAAAAAATTGAGAAAATAATTCCTTCCCCATTCTGAAATGGACATTTGAAGATGTATTTAATTCCATTTTTCATCTTGAAAAACAAATTTCTGAAAGGTTTTGTCTTCTCTGCTGCGTGCTTTTGCTTGAGGCATCCTTTTTCTCTAACTAAAAACCCCTTGAACACTTGATACTGCCTGTGTAAGCACAAATGCTTCTTATGTACCTCCAGTGGTTAAGACCTTATACCTACCAGTGGTGACTAATGTATCTGTTGGGAAGGAATTGTTCCCCATTTTCATCAACAGCATCTTTTTTCTTATCCTAGAGCATTGGTTCAATAGGATAAAGCCAACAGAAGTCTTTTATCAAGTCCACACATTTTATCAAAGCACTGATCAAGAACTCAAAAGGGATTTGGGTCAAAATCTAAACAGAGGGATGAAAGACCAAGGATTGTTGCTATGTTGATCCCCACCAACAATATCTACTTTCAAACAAAAGATCTCAGTCCTAGTAACCTTGCCTTTGATTTTATCTTTACACACCTTCTCTGAAGTCCCACCTTCCTTTCTTCCCCTGGTCCCAGCAGGGCTACGTGGGTGTCAGGGGAAGGTTTCGTAGTGGATCAATAGACTGAATCAGGCTATGAGTGAGTCTGAGGCAGTACTAAAAGATTTTAGGTAACATCTGGGGTGTATTCAAGTCAGCTTTCTTACAGATACTAAGTAAATAGGGAATGATCCACATATTTTACCCTTTAATATTTTTATTTCTATCTGAAAATGTCAGCCAAAACTCCAATTTACCTTTACCTTTTCAGGTTTTTATGATATTGAAATAGAACCATGTTTTCATACAAGAGAGTACGGGTACCAGAAATACTGCTTAACTGCTTATCTATTGAACTGAAAAATCAGATGTGGAAAGTTCTGTAATGCCAAATGCCTCTACTTCAACTGACAACAGCACACATGCCACAGAATGTATACACACCAAATGCAGGGGCAGCTGCACTCATGGCAGCACAGCAACCCTCTATTCCCTCTCCCCACCTCCGTTAGAGAGGCTTTATAACTATATTCAAAGAAAAAATCCCTGCCCTACTGTCATTGCTGTTCTTCTGCAGACAAGGGTTAAGCTGTGTGCTTGCTGTTGCAGTGGGACCAAGAGCCAAACAGCAAGACCTGCTGGGCACAGCACTGCTGGCAAATGAGGTGTTTGTCAAGCCGCAACCTTGGTGTTATTAATCAGCTTTCTAGTCTAAACCCGGGCATCCAGACTGAGCCTTACATAGGGCTGAAGGTCATGGATAGTGTGAGGGAGCAACTCTCAGGGCCAAGAAAAAAATATAACACATGAGCCATGGCAGGGGAGTTGGAACTAGATGATCTGAAGGTCCTTTCCAACCCTGACTATTCTGTGATTCTATGATTCTGTGACAGTAAAAATACTGGGCCTTTTGACCACCTGGAAATGATGTGTTTTATCTCCTCCAGAAATCTCCTGGGCCTAATTCTTTGCTCTTCTGTCTCCTCAGTCCCTCAGCCCTCTGAACAGTAATTGTTTGGCAAGTTGGTTTTCAGAGTTGCTAAATGGTTCTGCAATAAACATCAGGATCATAATTAAGATGAAAATATTTTGTCCCTGTGTGTCCTCATTTTAACAGCTAGTAAACTAATGGCAATGCTCTAGCTCAATGTAGAACTACAGAGTACACCTGAAGCAACAACACAAACAGTATTTTCCAGACTGAAAGTTATGTGATGGATCTGCCTTTTCTTACTCTGTGTGTGGCTTGACTATGGCAGTGTTTTTTTTGTAGTAGTAGCAGTAGTAACACAGATCTCAGAGGGTTTTAAAGAGAAGACAAGCATGGCCTTACAAGCTGCATACACTTGCACACCTATGGGGGCAGAGGCAGTCAGGCCTCTCTTTAAAAAAAACACTTCAGAGGCTTTTACCAGAGGCAGTGAAGGAGTTTCCACTTCAGCTCTTGAAATGCCAGGCAGCATTTACCCAGAGCACTAAGAAGCTATTGCATTATGCCCTAATAGTATCCATGTATTGATCACGGCAGAAGATTTCTAATTACACACATTTCCATGATTACAAAGTTGAGACTGAAACGCTGTTTATAAATTATTCGTATACATCCGAAGCACTTTCCTCTTTCATCTGGCCCAGGTACTCCCTCCTTAGAAAGATGGATCCACGGGCGACGCAGGGGTACGTGCCCCAGAGCCACTCAGCTGCTTCAGGCGCACGGGGAGTACACAGGGCATAGCTGGGGGTGGGGGGGTGCAAAGCAGCAGAGACTGGTGAGCAAAAATACCAGTGTCACTTTCCCACACACCATAGAAAGGATAAGCATGGATGGATCCTCTCCCACATGCAAAGAAAAGTGATTTAATTATTAATCTAATTTCCTTGGAGAGATCAAGGAGTGATTTATTTGGTATTTTGTTCCCGTAACACATTCGGTGCATGGTTTTCTGTTTGACTTTGCTCCTTCCTTGCTGTAGCTTCTGAAATGCTGCAAGCATCTTTTCCTGGCCATGGAGAAGTGAGTGACTGGGTGTGAGAGCTTGGGTCTGTCAATCAGGTCCCATGAGTAAAGCATGTCCCAGCCGCCATGTGCTCCTGAGGTGGAGGAAGAAGCCAGAGGGGCACAGGGAGCTTCCCTCACCAGGGCATGCTGGAGGAGTGAGCCCTGGAGGAAAGCACAGGGGGCTATGGATCTGGGAAGGTGAAGGTGTCATATCTCTGCAGGTGGGCTTTGGCAAGCTCCTGCTGAGTGCAGGGAAAACACAGGCATTTGAAAAATGACGCCAAGATTCATTTTTCTTATTGGCCCATGAAGCTGTAGTGTCTTTTTGTCTCTGCAAGGTTTTGCGATAGAGGTTCTCAACTTCACCTGCCAGTATGGGCAAGGAATAGTTGGAAACTGAGATTACTTCTATGTGTTGTTGAAACTATGATGGAGAACTTTACATGGTTTTGCACCCATATAATCAAAAATGAAGTCGTTGGGATTTAAGTAGCAGAGCAGCACTGGTGTCCTGAGCTTAAGTTTCTCCTCTGAACTGAATTTTTGCAGTCTGTCAGTCTGTACAGGTTGCAAAATGACCAGTGAAGTCAGTTTGCCCTGTTTTGAGCATTTTCTATCAGTGAGATGCCATAAGGACCAGCTGGTTTCTCTCCTATTTCATTGTCTCTGGACCATTTTCAGGGCTGAGTAAAGGCCCTTACATATGGGACTGTAGCAATTTAGGATTTTATGAACATTATCTTGTCTCACAAAAGATTTACAAGCTTAAGTCAGTAAGATTCCTGGTTCTAAAATATAACAACTGAATTACAAGCAGAAATGTGTAATAATTAAAATATTCTATGTAATGAAAGCATAGCCTTGTGAAAAATGGATTTGGGAAGAGTTTGTTTCTTATAAATTTCTCTGTCACCATGGAAAACATCTTGTCTTCTCTGTCTCCATTTAATTCCTTCCTCACCCACTAGCTCCCTGCTTTCATTAAATCTATAGTAATTTGCTCGTCTGTTAATTTACTGCTTAGGGATAGGTTCAATATTAGGGGATGGACAAACGTGCGAAAATATCATGGTCACATAAAATCAATTGTCTTGAGAAAGAACAAGAATGAAGCTGACGAGCTCCCTTCTCTTCACTACTCAGTAAGTCTTAGGATAATTTAATGTATACATATGTACACAAAGTGCCATGAAGCAGTTTAAATTTTACTTAACATTATTTTGGAGGTGATCTGTGTTATCACGTATTGGTTTGAGTAAGATGGCCATTTCCAGTTCATATTTATGTATGTGAAAGGGGGGTGTGTGTGGGGGTGCTTATACAGCTGCACGTGTGTGTACACACCCACCTGGCAGTGATTACCGGTGGCAAAACCAATCACATGCTGCAGCTGACAAGTCAAAGGTCGAGTAGAAAGTTTTCTGTAGACCTGGGGAAATCTGCTTTGAATAACCGATGACCTTGGTCAGCCATTAGTCTAGTCGGTAGTAATTATCCAAAGGAGATTAAATTATGGGACTCTCAAGGTGACGTATTTTGCATATTGAATGAGATCAGGGCTTAAACACAGGCACTTTCTGAGTGCCAAGGGGGTTTGCCGGGGGATAACAACGTCAGAGGAATAGTACACAACGGTGAGTAAATCACAGTTTTCTTGCCACTCTTTGCTCTCCTCCCTGAGCTTGTGAGCCCTGAGCAACGTTTATTACAGGCTGGTGGCTGTGCACTGCTGGCTTCTCAAATGAGCTGCAAGTGGTACCAAAATAACGGCACTCACTATGTTTGCAAACCAGGAAGGTGGTGCGTAGGTCCTACTATGGGAGTACCTGTATGCCAGGTCATAGTATTTTGGGGTTGGATGCTAGATTCCTAAGGCCTGATGCCCATTCTTAAAACACCATCCAGGCTCCCGAGGTACCATCCACATTCTCAGGTGCCTGTGAGCCATTTCCCCAGTGGCACAGAGAGCAGCCCTGTCTGGGCTGGGCTGAGGGGCAGTTTGCCTTGGGATAAGTCTGGGTGCATGTGGGGCAGCAGCTTGTGGCACCACAGTGCCAGTGAGTGCCAGGAGGGCTGGCACAGCAGGCAGAGCTGGCTGGAAGGCAGGATTCATTCACACTGGCTATCCCAACCATCCTTTCTGATGGAGTACTTCTGCAGCTGCTGTCCCAGGCAGGGCTGCAGGATGCTTTGGTAACTGCAGGGCTGCAGGAGGCTCCAGCACCAGCATGAGGTCCTTGCACAGTTCAGGACCTGAAGCAACAGCCAGCTGAGGAGTTGCAAAAGAGACTACCATGGGACCAACAGCCACTCAAAGAAAGTAGTATTTCAGATTAAAGTCTTGTTGCAAGCATGACTTGAACACTGGACTGTGTGGAAACTTGTAGGAAAGGAGAGCAAGCAAGTTACCAAGGTAAATCCAAGGCATATGGCAAAAATGGAAGAAGAAAGCTCTGCAAAAGGAAAGTTCAGGGCATGTTAGAAAAAGGAATAATGCAAACATCTGATAGCAAAAAGCATGTTATCAGGTAAGAGCAATGCTAAGGTAGTGTAAAAAGATAGCACCACCACCTTCATTACCCTCATGGGGAGCAGGCAAGCTTAGGGAACCCAGCAGCCACCCACCCACCCCATTGTGTAGGGTGGGCTGTGCCTCCAGTTTTGTGCTTGGCTGACCCCCTGGGGAGGAAGGGGGTGCAGAAGGAGCCAGAACCCTGGGTGGCTGCAGGCTTAAGCTGAAAAACCATTTGAAATGTCAGAGGAAGATGAACTGTTGCTAGGCACGTTGGAAAGGGGGGTTACTGCTGCTGCTCCTGCTGCTGTGACACATCAGAGGTGCCCCTGAGGCTCTGTTTGCCGATTGGCACTGAAGCATCGGCATTCAGTTATAAATCAGCTGCACATGATTTACTGCAGGTCTCAGAAAGAGCAAATCAACCTTTTATCAGCCCTGTGCAAAGCAAACCCTGAGGAGCTGTGGGCAGGGGTGGGGACCTGTGTAGGGTAGGCAGTATCTGCCCCTTGTCAGACCGATGTGGTTCTAGAGAAATCTAAACCACCTGAGGGCTCAGGGGTGGAGTGAGAGCTGGTTTCTTCACCTGTTTAGGTCTTTCTCTGTTTCTCCCCTCTGGGGGTTTGAAATAAGACACTAGGCAAGTGCTCTTAAAGTCTGTAGGGTGGTGCTTGGACTAGGACAACCCATGTAAAGGAGTGAGCAGGTTAGTGGTCATAATGTTTTCTCTTTGAGAGGTAATGGGGAAATAGCTGTAATGACTCTGTGGTCCAGGGCACAGGAGCAGCTGGACCATTTGCTCATGATGATTCTGGCCGTCAAATCTTTGCAGCAAGCTTTTGTTTTTTCAGCACTATGAAGGAGAAAGCCCTCCCTTTTAGAGCTGTTAAGTGACCTCACAATGTTCCTAAATCTGTACCTGAAAGTCCTTTCCATCCTGAGTGGTTCTGCATAAACAGCATGGTTAGTGGCAGCATCTGCACCAGATATGAATGGATGATATCGGTGAATATTCAAAAAAGTTCTATAATACTTTTATTAGATCAAATATAGACTTTGAACTGCTGACTCTGACTATATACAGGATGCCTCACTTGCATTGAAACCATTTTGTTAAAGATTCTTCTAATTTCTCTGTAGCTATCTGAATGATAGCATGCAGAGAATAGATCTGCAACATTGCATAGGCATCCAAAAGAAGAGATGGAGGCCATAGCTGAGAACTGGCAGTTTTGTGTTACATGTTCTGTTTACTTTGATAAACACCATATTTTGAGACAAACATCTTGGAAAAATGCCTCCTTTATATAGATTTTTGAAACATTTTGGTCTCTTTTGTGACTGTAAAAGAGTGTGCTGCTTATTCACAATTGTATAACAATTGTTGAATCTATGTTCTGCTGAAGAGGGAAAGCAACTAATTTTGTAGTAGTGAAATAGCTGATGTTAGCTCCCTAATGTCTTTATATTGGTGTTTCATTCACACACTAAGTATATTGCAGGGATATGTGCAGGGGGTTATATGAACCTTGGCTTTATTCACAGCAGATATATTGGTATACAAAGCCAGCTGGTCCTTGGTGATTGTTATTGAACAAACTGCCATGCTCAGGGATTACCCTTGCCTACCTTCTCCACCTGACAGCTTAACAACTACAAGTGTCTGGTACAACTTCACAGTTCCTACTCAGACATGAATAAAAGCCCAAGTGTAAATCTGATAATAGCTGGTATGGGGCTTAACAAAACAGAACTGCTGAGCCAGATCATATTGGTACTTGTATGTCATAAATTCTGGTTGTCATCTGTTTGACTGCTGGGCACTGACATTCAAACAAAGCACGTAGAATTTTAAATAGGTTTGATTTTTTTTTTTTCTTTTTTTGAGCCCAGCATTTAAATTTATAAATCTTGGGAGAGGGTTTTAAATTTGCCATGCACACCTTTCCACATAGTAGGCACCTGACATCTTCACCTGGTGGTGGGCTGGCAGGAGCAGGATTTGCCATGTTTGTGGGGTGGGCTGCTGTGAGGAGGGTGCCCTGGCCAGCCCCGGGGGTTACAGTGAGGAAACTCCAGTGAAAGTGGTTTCAGTGCCAATTGCATCTGAACGGTCCCCAGACATTGGTTTCGAGATCCAGATGAGCCTTTCTTTAATCTTGCTGCAGCAAAGGGCTGTAAACATTTCTGTAGCTGTTCAGACTCAAGTCAAGCTGCTTAAGGCAATGTGAAATTCAAGGTCAAAGGGTGAAATGCTGCTAAATTTAAGATTCAAGTTTACGTACAGGAGGAAACGGTTACTTGGATCATTTCCATTTCAGACGCGCTAAGTAAGGTATGGCTCTTCCAGAGTCTGTCTCCCCCCTCAGCTGGGTGCTGTAGTAATTTCACAGGAGTTATGGACTGAAAAGGTCCTCCCCAAATGTGTTTTCCTAATTATGCAAACTTAATTGCTTTTGTGCATTCAGGCTTTTAGCTATAAAAGTTTGGAGATGACTCTGTAGGTTCACTTCTTCATCCCTTATACAGGAATGTTTAATCAGTGTATTCTCCTGTCAGTTTGTTCCTACCAGTTCTTTACACAGTGGAAAAGCTCAAGCATTAGAGATGCTTCAGGTAGGAATCCATTCATAGGTACAGAAACATATTTGATGGGATCCTCTCACTAGTGATGTTTGAGTGTTTTGGTCTTTTTCTTCTTTTGTGTGTGTGTGCTTAAAGGGACAGAACTAAAGTACCAGCAGAAAACTTGTACTTCTGGGAACCTTTTTCCACACAGGTACTGTACCCATTTTTTCCCCCCCATCACAGTGTTGGGATAGCAATATCTGAAGGGTTTGAAAACCAGATCATCTATCTTTTAAATGGCTCTTGACACTCTCAGTTAGATAATTGCAGGTTGTCTATACAGCTCCCAGACATGTTTAAATCATACAGTCAGAGCCAGTATAACTCTTCCATTTGTGCTTCCAAGGTGTCCTGCCTGGGGTTTATTTGTTGCTTAGTAAACAGTCATGGTATTGAGATGCGGTGGTGCGAGTTTGCGATAATCAGAGGACTGTCGTATATGCTGTTATAGCAACTGTAGTAAATTCTATTGACTCACTTTATAGATCCACCTTAAAACAGTGAATTGCTGCTAAATGACACTTGTAACCCTTTAGATGGGTACCTTTGACCAAGTCTGAGACTAAGACCAGTTCCAGCCGCACTTAGGCTCCATCAGGGGCTTATAAAGCAAGGGGATTTATCCTGAACCTTGTGATGCAATGGAAGGGTCTCCATGACCCTTTGTGCCTTCAATCTCTGTATCAATCATCTTTAGCTTGATTTTTCACCTCTATTTTCCTTTGCACACTTCATCCAGGTAATAAGTAATAGAATGCACCTTGTCATCGGATTCTGTGAAGTTGTGCCTTTATAAATCATATTAAAACTGCTCTTGCTAATACCTTTAATGGTCATTCTTGGAGTGACCCTAAACCACTCATTTCATAACAGATGTCCGAATTTAGCAGAAGGTGAGGTTATCTGTGCAGTGGCCCACTGCAGAGGAAGTATGTACAAGGAGAATTCAATGAATGCAGGAGTCCAAGACCAGTGGCTCCTCCCTGGCCCCATGGTAATTGTTGTCACCCTGTTGATTCCCAGCAGCTACTATAGGTGATGCCAGGCACAAGCCCAGTGTAAGATGCTCCTCCCATCTCCGGGGATATGGTAGCCAGCACCATGAGGAAGAATTGATGGGAAACAGCATGCTGGCTATGAATGAAAGCATTAGTTCTGGGTCTTCTCCAGTAGAGTTTGCTTTCTAAGTATATCCTTCTCTCAGAAGATAGTTGATGACGTCTTTCACTTGCTGCTCATCTCTGTTTCTATTATTTCTTACCACCATTTGATTACATACTGCTGATTTAGTATCTCTTTAAAACCAAATTAATATCGAAAGTAAGTTTTGATGCTTCTGTAAGAGTATCATTTCCTTCTTCAGTAGGACTTTGTGGATAAACATAATTTTGGGGGTTTTATATAGGCTTCTTCAAAACTGTTGGTAGTAAGTTATAGACCACTCAGTTTAAAGGAACTTTTCAGCTGAGATTTAGTGAAATAACTTCAGACTTATCTTTGTTTACGTTTGTTGCTTTCATAAAATTCTGTCCCAAAAGAGACACTTTGTCTCCTGTGCTTTGTTCCTTCATTTGCCATGTCTATTACTTTTCTTCTTTTATTTGTTCTTTTCTTACTAATAAGAATTAATGAACTTGCATACTTGGTTATTACTGACAGAGTGGGAACTAAAGTCTGTCTGACTTCTTGTAGTTCCAGAGGCAGAATTAGATCTGGGTTTCATCCTGGATGAATGAGGTTTCACTAGGCTCCAATATCTGATGCTGAATGACAGTGGTTGAACTTACTATACATAGGAAAAAAACATTTAAAAATCAACAGCTGTATGGAACATTGGTGCAAATGCAGCAGTTGTTTTTTTTTCTGGAGGATAAATGCAAACTGTGCATGTGATGAGAGCATGCAAGTGCTGTGTTAAATAGGCAACTAACAGGCTGTGTCCTGAAAACCTGAAATTAGGAATTCAGCTTTGACCAGATGTTGATGGTAATGGAGTTCCAATACCATGATGGGAATTGCCAGTGGCCAACAGCTTTTAAAATATCATAACTTCAACCTTGATTTAGGGTATTGCATAAAAGTGAACAGGACTTGTAATTGATAAGATCCTTTTTCACTAGTACTCTGCAAAGAAAAGTTCTTACAGCCCCTGTAGTGTGCATGTGTGTGTATTTCAGCTTGGTGCTTCACCTTGGAAGGGACCTGGAGATCCCTTAATACGGGATTAATCTAAGAAGGCTCTTCAGGGTCTTGTCCAGTTGAACCTATGCTGGTGTGCAGCAGTCCAGCAATTCCCAGTCATTGCCTAAAGGTTTAAGTGAAAAAGTTTACTTGGGAAGCAAATACTGGAGAGTTTTACATAAAAAACCTGCATGCACAAATACATACTCCCCACGCCTGTGTATGTGGAATACATTATACACAAGTGCATGGAGCAGGGAAGTGTTATGACCAGACTTGTGGAAATATTTGAATTTAGGTTACTTTACACAAACACTCTGGCCTTAAACCCACAGTGTATGGTAACATATATAACACAGCAGTCCTGTTCTTGGGATAAATGCTTGAAGGGGTTCGGCATTTCCATTTCAAAATGAACAGTCTATGAAAAATTGCATGTTAAAGGGGGTGAAACTGGCTACCCTTCCTTGCCACCCCAGATAATTCACTGGAGTGGAGTGTGCATGTCTCCCATGCTCGCTCTGGCTGTTGGGTGGCCATCAGCAGGGCAGACCCAGGTACCACTGAAGCACAAACTTAGTGCTTGAGACCTCCTACATAAGAGTAAATTCCTTGCTGAAACATTTTAGGGAAGCTGAAAAGCTGCTTGGAAATCTAGCCATGAGAAGCATGTTAAAAACCCAGCACTAATCCAAATCATATGGTTAAGGCTTCATTTAGCTATTTAGAAAAGTGGAGCGATGTCCAATATGGGCTCCCCCCCCCACACTTTCCCATTTTATTTATTCCTGTCCCTGGGATGTTTTCTGCTGTGTTATCGTTCAGTTAATTTAACACCCATGGTTCCTGAAGCTTTTGCCTTGCTTGTATTTAAATCCTACCCTGAGAAGCTCACAGATCTGTATTCTTGTACCTGATGCTGCTTCATACAACTCCAACTACCAGTTGAGAGGTGGAAAGTGTCCAACTGACCGTTGCATCTGATTGAGCCTTTTACACCAAGGAGCAAAGGCAACCGCAAGATATTTTGGGTCAGGACAGGATGTTAGCCTGGTGTGTCCTTCCCCAAACACAAACCAACTTCAAAAGGACTGTACTGATGAAAAGGATACTGTGGACAACCCTCTGGTGCACAGCCCTTTGTGGCAACAGCCACGGGCCAAAGGCATTCCTGGCTTCCTGGGACCTGGGAAAGAGCCCCAGGCCATGCTTGTATCTGGTACTCAAGCAGGATGTGACTGAGCTCCCCTCCTTCCTTGGCGTAGTTATGTTTAGCTGGAGACAGGGGCATGACAAGACTAAGTGGCTTATGAGGAATTAAAAAAAAGTCACTATTTAAATAGACAAGATGGTGGATAGAGAAAAATATTAAATAATGGATGTGCTTTATTAATGAATTCAGAATTGAGACAGGCACCACTTGTGCAAATGGAACAATAGGACACATGTACTCTTTATTTTTCTGTTCATGGCAACTGAAGATCTGGGAGTTTGGATTTTAAAATACAAATGAAGAAACCCGTTGTCTGAAGTATTTCAATGTCATTACAGAAGTAGTTCAGCAGCAGCAATAACAAAGTATTCACTCACTACAAAAAGCAGATCTTCTGATAATAAACAACCGTAGTGTGCTTAACGTGCTTTAGCAAAAGCAGGGATAAGCACAGCAAGCCGCCTTATAAAGCTGCGGTTCTGCCCTGTCACAAAATTGCTCAGAGTAGATGCAAAGGCAGGAGTTCCTCACTGCAATTGCATCCATGTAACAACAGATGACACAAATAGCACTACCACCTGCAGAAGTTTTCATTTCAAACCCTTCTTGAGGGAGGCCTAAGAACTAGGGCAGCCCCACATAACTGAGGCAGTTTCTGCAGCTTAGCTGATGGCCAAGAGCTCAGTCCCTCTGGATCATGAGACAAAATCTGCACACCAGTGTGTATTATTTTTAACAACTATTCTATTAAAATGTAAAATTAAAAACCAAAAAATGTAGGGGCTCAAGAGACTTTGCAGATAGTTAACTAGATGGAGTAGTGGAAAAGCTAGAGCAAAAGAAGAGTGGGGGATTCCAGCTTCCCTGGAATTACTGAAGCTGTCACAACACTGTAACAAATCCTGTGCAAATGACAGGAGAAAAATTACAGGATGTTTGTCAACTCTCAACTAATGGAGCTGGAATGGTCCATCACAGGGAGAGGCTGATGGGCGAGAAGATAAACAGCCCCACTGTGTGTGTGGCCTGAAGGGACAATATGAAGAATAGACTATAAAGGGTGTGTGGGTATCAAGCAGCAGTTTGAAATTACTTATAAAACTTGCTGCTCAGACATCAGTACACATATGGAAGCTCCAGAGGTGGACAGATACTGCCATGTTCTGTATCCCACACTGCATGGAGATGGGTTCAACACACCTACAGGGGAACCAGAATGACTACCTAGTAAGGCACAGTTATGGTTTTCTGAATCTCTCTAGATAAAAAGGAGGAAAAACCTTACAAAAATAACTACTAGGAAAAGTGTGGCTGAAACCACACTTATTTTCTTCCAAAAGTCTTTGGCTGTTCCTAGGCTAGATAGCTCAATGTGTGCAAGACTAAATTACAACACCACCATGTGTATGATATCATGGTGTTTTTTTTGGGGTACAATATAATAGAAAGTATCAGAAATTTCCCTGTAGCTGTGAGAGCCACACTTGAATCTTTCCACTGATCTTGTTTGTCCTGCCCCAGTGTAATTAAGGCATCCACAGTCTAGGTCATTATAAGCACTATCGTCTAATCAGGCTAAAATATCAAATAGCTATGTTTTTATGTTTAAATTTATCATCACAGCAATCCCCATGGTGCTGGGGGACCACACTATGAATAGAACAGTTCTGAAATGCAGTCAACAGACATTTCCGTGTTACTGCAGGGAAGGCACAGATAATTAAGTATCCCCAGTTTGCTCGTCTGTCCATAATTATAGTTTTGAGTTTATAAATAACAAAGCATAGTTTTAAAAACCAAAACAAACCCCTCAATTACAACACAGCTCCTGAGATAATTAAGTCTCCAAATGTGGCTGTGCAGAAGGGAACCAAAACTGCGCTGCAGAAGCTCATAACATATAAATGTACGTAAGTAGAGCAAAGAGACAGGATGGAAAACGTCACTAGGAAAATAAACTCTCTCATCATTATTTCACTGCTTTTTACCTAAACCAACAATGGTCTATTGTCTTAATTCTCCCTATTGTTCTGTTGCATTTTTTGTTATTGAAGGAACCGACAGTCAGTCAGCGAGCGTTTCCTGAGGCGCAGCAGCTTGAAAAGCTAAATGCAGTATCCTGTGCCTAACGCTTGTTTTACTGCAGTGTTAGTTAAAACCAGACAATGTAAGTTGCTGAGATAAATCTTAAACTGTGTGCTTTAATTTAACTTGTTTGAATACCCCCTTCAAATAGAAGCACTCCAGTTTTACAAGTATGGTGGTTAAAACCCGCAAAATGAAGCAGAACAAAGCTCTGCCCTGTGCATCCTTGCTTGATGGACATTCCTCTTTTGGTACTGGGTGTTGTGTACTGCCAGGAACATGAGAAGAAAAGCTCTAGGTCAGGAGCAAGCACAGCAGGAGGCTTCATTAGCCATGAACAGGAGCAAAACAGGGCTTTAGAAGGAGCAGTGCCCTCTCTGAACAACAAGCTTCACCACAACAAGCACATAATCAGCTGGACAGCCTGTAACATACTCTCTGGGTAAAGACAGACCTATGGACATGAGACAGCTATGGCTTAAGTGTTTCAAAAGACCTTTGCCCAGCAAGGAAACAAATTACATATATAAAACCTTTTACAAACTACATGCTCTGTTCTTTCTCTGCTTAATATCTTCCTTGCTTGAGGGTTGGCTGTTGCCCAAATGCATCCAGAGCAACACTTGACGATAACTCAAAAATGTGCAGTTAATCTGTGTGTAGTTTCAGCTCCTGAATGCCAGCAGCAAAAGTGTATTTTTCAGAGAGAAATAGGCTCAATCACACGGTATAATCATGTTTATGCAAGTTCGTAGATGGCCAAGATAAGGAATGCAAACTGCTCTGAGAAAAGATGAAAACTCTTAGGTGAAAAATTTCTCTTTTTCAATGTCATTCTATCTAAAAACAAGCATAAGCCCCAGCAGAGAGCTTGCTGTCCTACAGCAAGGAAAACGAGCTTTCCTCTTTTTTATTTCTTTTTTAACCTTACAGCTACATTTCATCATAAAAACTAGTTTGAAGAAAGAGTAAACTTCTGCTCTTTGGTCTAGCTTGACATTCCTCCAGAGACACATAACAGGAATATTTCAGATTCATTTTCGTCTCCTACTTGCAGGAAGCAGGAAAGTTGCAGCTCTTAATTTCCAGGCCTCTGAAATGAGACAGATAAAGAATTTATACATTGAAACGAGACATCTTTGCTTTCTTTGAAGAGAAAAAACCCAAACTAAATAAAATTGAACTATCACAACTTAAAAGCAGTGTTTTAGTGAAATTGCTTATTTTTGTCTTAACCATAATAAAAACATTTAGTTATGCCACATGCGCCTCTCATTTATTATCTGCGTAACCCTACTAGGTCAGAAACAGAAAGGGGTACTCATATTCCAGTATGACACAGTCTTCAGACTGTACCTTACTGTAGTAAACATTCCTGATGAAAGCCAATACTGTTGAATGAGACTTAAATAAGTCAGTTTATTGTTCAATAGGCACTATTTTGTGGATGCAAAGGAAAGGTCTTCAAACACCTTCTATCTACATCTGAATGATATAGATAGAAGTTGAAAACATTTAGGGCATCAGTTTTGGCATCCTCCCCTCAGGAGCTTCTTTATGGCACTGAAGATGCTCGCAGTCAGAGCTCTGGGGTTCCTCCCACATTCAGAAGAGCTCAGAGGGTGGCAAAATACCCGTGTTGTGTATTACAATCACTCTGGTGCTCTGCCAGTTCTGAAGAAGTGCAAGAATCTACCAGCAGCTGTGGGCAGCTATGGCCTTACTAAGTTGCAACCGAGCGAGGAAAACTACCACCCTCCACCATCAACCCAGATACCCAAAGCCAAACTGGCACAGGAAGAGCAGGCAGAGCAGGCACCTGCTGCTTATGATTAAATTAGAGGGATCCTTAAAGCTCACAAGGGTCCTTTACAAACTGTACTTTTGCAGAGTGGGTCAGGTTCATAAATTCTCCTCACTGGGCAAATGCTACTTTTTAGAAACAAACAAACAAATAAATACTTCTTCCTACTGGCAGACTTGTCTCCATGTAAATCTTTTTCTGATGGGTGACATATATATTTATATGTAAAATATATACAGACAGCTGCTAAAGAAATGGTTTGAACTTTGTTAGTATATGAGCTGGACTGTGCAATTTAAATAGGATAGCGGCCAGTGACGAAGAATTATCCAGATTCCGTCAGGTTCATTTCCCACTGTTAATGTTTCATTTTTAATAGAGCATGTTGCTCCTCCAGAGAGACTGCAATGTTGTGTATTCCACATATTAGCTATTTGCAATAATAAAAAACCCAAGTTGACTTTCCTGACAGTTATTTTTGCTTTTATGACTTTTTCAAAGATATTCTAATGATCAGTATTTTCCAAATTTTGAGATAACTAGCATCTGCTTCATTAACACAGTGAAGTGGCAGAGAAAAATCAGAGAGGCTAATGACATCCAGTGTTTCAGCTCAGTAAGAGCCTCACAGAGTTACCCGTAACAGCAAGAACTTTTGCCTGTATCTCTCTCACAAGTCTCACAAAGAGGATTGTATTGCAGAGGAGAATATAAACGGTGCACTAAACCGTTCTCAGCTTTGCATGCGTGTTTACAATGAAACATCTGCAGCTCTTCCACAAATCTCTATTCTTCAATTACCATATCTGAAAGATTTGAATCAATCCTAACGAGTTGCCATAATATCATATTATTAGAAATTTTACATTGTATACGAAAACCCTAAGAAAAGAATTAACATAAAGCAGAAAGAAATGTAATGCCTTGATCTGTCATCACAGAAAAATGACTCACAAATATGTCACCCCATAGTATCAGCAACAGTGTGGGTTCACTTCAGTGAATGGGTGAAAGCAAAGAATAATATTAAACTTCCCTTCAGAAAACTGGGAGTAAAGATTATATGGGAATATTGTTTCTCTTTATCCAAAATGCGAAATGTACAAATCTAGCACATGAACTGGATGAATTTTAGGGCTGAGGAACACTGACTGCCTTATGTGGTGTTCACTGGATATTACAATACTCTCAAGGCATGTATTTCTATTGTTACGAACACAGGTGAGTATGTGCCTACATTGATGAAAAATATGCATGATTGAGCTGGTTTTTAATTTAAAAAGCTCCATCTTAAGAAAGGCGAATCAATCCTCTGTCTGATGGCAGCAATACTGCCATAATGAAATTAAAATAATTTATTAACACTTGGATATATATTTCCTACCTTTTATGTTTTTCTGACGTAGTTAGCATTTCATTTCACGCCTGAGAAAACACCACCACCGACTAAAAGCCAAGTTTAACATTTTCATTTTGTGCACAACTTCAAACGAAAGGTTTCACAGTTGCAATGGAGAACTTTATCTGCTTAACCACTGATGTACTTCAAAACTTGCCAATCTATGGTTTGGACAGATTTGTGTAAGACTAGGCAGTAAACACCCGATTAAGGAAGCCATGTGAATCTGCATATAGATTTTACATGACGATTCTACTATCATTTCAAATGATTCAGAAGTAATTACATGACTAACACGCAATGAATCAATATGTACGCAATGAAGCCATCAGACATAGAATGCATCTCAGTAACATGAATGGGATATATGCCCAGAAGTGGTATGCTTAACACTATCTAGCAACAGAATAGATGGTTGTTGGTTTGCATATAAGGTAGCAATTACCTGCGCATGCAGGCCGACTTTCAGGCTAACTGCTTTATAATTGTCTTGACTGGTACATACAAGATGGCAAAATCTGCTCTCGCCAGATGTTATGTGAATGTTGTGACATTCAAGTATGGGCAAGTGAGCAGTTAATTTGGTCTGAACAGTAACCTCATTGGGTTGTGCAAACCTCCCCCCTCCTCCAAACAGTCCGTCAAAACACAGAAACAGAAAATGAAAGACAGTTCTCTCAAACCAGAGTAGCAAGGATTGCTAGAGCAGGGCTAAAGCGCATGGCTTCATCACAGTCCTATTAGCTCATGGTCATGTTGTTGTTTTGGTAAAAGTATCCGTTTTACTCTCCAGACTGATTTAGCGAGGGATGGGAGAGACTGAAGTGATAAGAATAAAGAGACTCATCACAAACTGGTTTGTTTCAGTTAGGATTACGTTGTCTCTTACTTCACTTATTATGTAACAAGGTTAAAATGGAGTAGCATGGAGTATTTTCATAACAACTTGGATTTTAAAGTGAGGAATCATAGAATAGTTTGGTTTGGAAGGGACCTTTCAAACTCATCTGGTCCAATCCCCCCTGCCATGAGCAAGGCCATCTTCAACTATACCAGGTTGCTCAGAACCACACCCAGCCTGGCCATGAACATCTCCAGGGATGGGGCATCTACCACCTCTCTGGGCAACCTGTTCCTGTGTTTCACCACCCACACTGTAAAAAACTTCTTCCTGACATCCAGCCATAATCTCCCCTCATGTGCTACACAAAATTAAAGCAAGACCTCAAGAAGATTAAGTGCTCAGAGAAGGGGAGGAGGTAGCAGACAGCTGCAACTTTCAAGGATAAGGGAGAGAACTCAACATGAAAAACAGAGAGGCTAAGAGGACAGATCTGTACTTCTGAAATGTTCATTACCATTTGAGAGAGATGATGGCAATCAAAAAAAGAAAAGAAAAAACAAAGCAAAGCTCATGGCAAAGCTGAGAAACATCTCCCGACATCTAGGTAATGACAGAAACACATACCACACGAATAATATCAAAGATGAACTAGATTACTTCTTTTGAGGCAAGTAACAAGACACAATTTCTTCAGACTGACTTTTTCAATAGCCAAGAGCAGTACCATTGCAGGCCCAGCTCTTCTTCATGCCAGACTGAGAGAGCTGGGAAATCCAAAAGGCACCATCAATATGTGGTATCAGTGCACACCAGCAAAATGCCAGCCACCATTCAGCAAATGGTAAACCCATATAATAAAGCACAAATTATGAAATATTCCCCTAAATCCCCCCAAATTGTGTGGAGTCCTCAATGAAATCAGGGCCTACATAAACATCTGGCAGCCTTTTTTGTATGCATCCTAGAGACAAACATCCTTCTCCAAGCGGAAACAGGAAAATAAAGGCCATTGACTGACCTGAATTTGGATTTCACTCTCAAAACAATCCTTTCACTTGTTCTGTGATGGGATCAAGGTCAATGTCATAGAAGCATGGCCTTGTGGGCAGTCCAGGCATGGTGCTCATCTGTGGAAACAATAAAATGAAGTTATACTCCTGCACCTGTAAGCAGATAATCACTCCACCCATGTAAACCTTAGATTATGAGAAAGTCTGTATTGTTCATCATGGACTCAACTGCAGCTGTGATCTTCACCACTTTTTTTTTGTTTCTGTTAAAAATGTCAATTTGCTACTTTTTAGATTCATTTTTAAGTGTACATTTCTAAAAGACAGGAAAGGGAAAATAAAAGTCACAAAATGCAGGCTAGCACAGCAACCTAAGAATAAATGCCTTAAGAAAATGAAGACACTTTGGGACTTGCTTCTCTGAATATTTACCCAGAACATTCACTCATTTACATCTACGGAAAAAAATCACACAGGAAACAGCAAGGAGATAACTGCCCAGATTCACCTGGTGATGTGAATGTGTTGAACTCAGACCTCTCCCACAGAAAACCAGAATACAGCAGCAGAATTAATCACGACACTTTCATGACTGATTATTTAATGTAGGGAACAAATTGAAATAGTTCAACTTAACATACACGGTTAACGGTTGAATCCTAATTTAGTAGTTAGAATTAGCAGGTTGAGTTATGAAGCTAAAGCAACCCAATTACCTCAAACTATGCATAATTAAGATCCTGATCTAGCATAAGACAGTGGCATCTGCATACTTTAAAACATGTAGTTTCATGAACTTAAATTACAGAGTTAACTATGGCTCTGCTCAAGCTACTTAGACTATTATTTGCATTTTAGCAGCAATTAAAGACGAAGGTCACATGAAAATCTTGAGGAGCTGGTCTGCAATAGCTTAAGCCTCTTCAAATCAGTTACTGCAGCTTCTCCCATCCCCCCCACTCAGGACTCCCCCCTTCTCCCATGCAAAGGAGATGTCTGGAGAGCAGGTTCAGCAGAATAATGTTATTTTTCCATCTGCTTCACCTTCTGCTGTTCCAGCACCTTGAGCCAGGAGGGGCTTCCCCAGCACTGGAATAGGGTAAAGCCTGCAACTGTGGGGCAGTTTTAAGGCAGGACCATCTTGGACCAACCTCGATCACTCTGTATTCGCTACCTAAGTCTTCCTAAGATGACAGAGGGAAGCCCTGAATATCTCACCAAGTTTCCACTAATTCACAGCACTCATTTGGGCTTAAAGACTACATAAACCCTTTTGATATCTTAACTTCAAGAGGTGGAGGATGGTTCTGCTATATTAGGCCCTATATTAATACCTAAAGAGATGTGTAAGACCTTACAATCTCTGGAAACAAACCTACAGTTCAGCTTAGCTCAGCTGTTTGTTGGCTAAGAGCCTTTATGCATTCGAATTTATAATAGATGCTAGATTCTGAGGAACAAAATTTTAGCTGAAGCAAGTCAGCAAAACTTATTAAAACTGGTGGTTAATCTGACTCCAGGAGGTAACCTTCAAACAGGGCTGTGTAGAAAAAAACATATTGGCTTGAGTACCAGAAACACTACAAACACAATAATCTAAGAAAAGGGTCAGACTGGGGTATGTTTTCAAGATGTGAGCTGAAACCTGGTGCTGAAAGGAGACAGTTTCACCCTGTGAACCCCAGGGATGATCCTCCCTTGGAGTTGGCTATAGCACTCATCTTACTGCAGCCAACCTCATTCAACACACTGAACTGATGAAAATACACATTTCTGTGACCAGGGCTCATTGGCTGATGAATTAAATCTGCATGACCAAATCACCACCTGGCCACTTGCTGCAGGGCAGAGGCCAGAGCATGCCCTGGCCAGGCATCACCTCCCAACAGAAAGCACAGGGCTGGGCAGCATCTTCCCTCTGTCCTCCCTAATTCCTGAAGGGGAACTAGTGTACAACTCAGCCATGGTGTTTTCTCTGGCCAAAGGCAAGTTCTACATGGCTAACTGGCCTCAAAAGAGGAAAAATAAATGACCACCAACCTAGCTCCTATAGAGAGCCAGGCTTACAGGCCCCCTTTGGGCTGGAGCAGGCTGTATTTCTTTACATCAGCCTGCTCTGCTGCATACACAGTGACGGAGTTAGCATCTCCATATGCTTTAGCTTCACTCCAAATGCTCATGTAATGTTTTTCTATTGTGGGAATAGCAAACTCTAAGATCTCTCCATCACAGCTTCATTTACTCCAGAGAGCTCTGCTGCCATTTCAGACACTAATCTCATGCTGGGAAGGGGGAAAAGGAGCTCGGGGAGTACCAGCGCAGCCATCATCTCACTTGAGACCTAGCTCTGAAAAAAAAACAATGCAACTAGTTTTTCTAGTGGACTTCTTAGTACATTTCTCTGTTTTTACATATAGTCCTTCCTGATCTTTTGTTATTGCACACAGTGGGATTAAAAGACAAAACTGTCAGTCTGCATTGACCAAGCCCTGTCACTGATTGCATGACATCATTTTTTTGGCTGACATTGCCTTGGCATCTTAGCTAAGTACTAAAACACCTTGTTAGTATTTTTTATCTGTTGGCCACACTAGTTGGAGCACTACGTCATTAGGGTAACTGAATTATTTTCTGCCTCAGATTCATCCCAGTTTCTGAGTTAGCACTTGACAAGAAACTGCCTTAATGAATTACATCTCGCTGGGAGAGGAATGAGCAAATTGCCAAAGACAACTTTCTGGTTACTCTGTGCATGGCAGTTCTACAGCCAAAAGTCAACTCCCAAATTCCAGGTCTCCTCCCCCCACCTTTTTTTATAATGTATCTACAAGCTTGGCTACTCTTCATTTTCCCTCTATAATAAAAACTAGAATCAGTTTAGGGAAGAGTTTTTTTAAGAAAGCTTAAAAAAAGTCCTACATATGTGTTTTGGATTTGGCTTTCTGTATTTTTTTCATAGGCCCAGTTCTATGCTGGTGTAACTCCACTGTATTAAGTTATAGAAATCTATTACATCTATAAAATGTGAATATCAAACCAATTGATTGCCAGTTCAGGGAATACAACTATTCTCATATTGAAAACCTAAGTCAACAGAAGGGAACAAGTTCATCTGAATTAAAATTACTGCTGCGTAAAATGAAGTACAAGGCAGAAAAACCTGCAGAGGAAACACTTTGGGACAAATACCTGTGTGAATCACAGAGTGAAAATAAAACGCATCCTGTCCTCTTCCCCATGGCCCAGACTTCCGAACAGGCAAAGCCATGTAGACTTACGAACATTTCTCTCTGCTCTCATTATTCAGACACAGAGGTAACATGTAGAAGAATCTATCCCTTTTTCATTACTTCAAGGTCAATAGGAGGAGATGGTTGGCTGATGGAGGAGATTACTACTGATTATTCCCTCTCCAGCCCTCCATTTCTTTCCTGCAGCGAAAAAGGCAGGAGAGAAAAGAGGGCTCGGTCAGCTGAGAGGTTGAGGCTTCAGCTGACTGGCTTTTCACTTGGCTGCGGGCTCAGAATGATCCTCTTCCCTCTTGCTGTTTTCCATTACACCGAATGAAGGCATTAACGAAGGAGTTCACAGGCTGGGCTTAACCCCAGCAGACATGACCCAGAAGCATCCTCTCCCTGCTGTAAGTGATGGGAACTAGATTTCTGTGCACAGAGCAGGGGAGATACTAACCTGCCCCCCCACCCCGCTGCAGCACATACCACACCTGCACAGTGGCTGGAAGACTACTTCCACCTCTACAAGGGTTTCTGAGATAACTACTTCCTAAAATTACTTGATTTCTAAAACTTGAATAAAGCAGAATGAACAGTGAAAGAGAAAATATGCTGAAACACAAATCAAGCTGGAAATTGACAGGTATGAACAGCATGAAAAAACACCACAAATTTCCAGTCATAGAGCAACTTTCTAGGTGTTTCCTACAATATACACCCCTTTTTATTGCATGGAGATTGCACAACTCTCCACTCTAATGTAACACACACAGGTTGTCTTTGATAAAAGAGCAGGGCAAGAAGCAGTGTATGACAACACATTATCTACTTAAGACTGCAAACTGAATTTAGGTGTCCAAAATAATCAGCACTTAATTTGACCAAAACTGTTACTATCACACTACCCTGGGAGAAGGAATATGTAATGCATAAACTTTGTATCTTAAGACTTGATGCAATTCATATGCATGCTTTATGCAGGGGAAAAAAAAAAAGTTTTTTTGAAGAACTCATCCAGGTGTTTCCCATAATATACCCTATAGGAATTAATAGGTTGTAGCTTAGAAGCAACTCACTGGAATCAACCATTTTCTCTGCAAACTGTGCAACTGTCAATACAACCATGAGAGCAAATCAAATCACAGAATCACAGAATACTTAGGGTTGAAAAGGACCTTAAGATCACCTAGTTCCAAGCCCCCTGCGGGACACCTCACACTAAATCGCGTCATCCAAGGCTCTGTCCAACCCGGCCTTGAACACTGCCAAGGATGGAGCATTCACAACTTCCCTGGGCAACCCATTCCACTGCCTCACCACCCTTACACTAAAGAATTTCTTCCTCA
>JAOEHX010009580.1:0-16380 GCA_025448015.1 Bolborhynchus lineola | reverse complement strand
ACCAAACATCACTAAGCCATAACTAAAAACATTGGTGTTATCAGCACTGTTCCCAGGCCAAAAGTCAAAAACACAGCGCTGCACCAGCTACTGAGAAGGAGAAAAATGGCTGCTACTGCTGAACCCATCACATCATGTCATTACCACCAGACACTAACTCAACTATCGCATTAACAGCACCATAATTTTTCTTATTGCTTCATGTTTTTGCAGCGTGGTGGTTGGCAACTGAGGAGAGTGGAAGTATCATACACTGGTTTCTGGCACCTTTACTTTTTTACTGGGAGAAAAAAGCTGGGGACAAGAAGAGTGTCTTCTTCAGGGACAAGAGCAGGGAGCCCTCCCCACATCTGCAGCATCCTCTGTCAGAGCACAGGAAAAGTTGCATGGGTCAGGTGAGAGAGGGGAGAAGGCTTTGGAGAGGATCACACTGATCAGGCCACACAGTCACCTGAAATGTCCACAGCCACCCCAGACACAGCATTTCAACCAACCAAGTATGGGCCCTAGTGATGATGGTGAAGTGGGGGGATCTCCTGGCAGAGGTGGGCTCCGAGTGCCTGGTGAGGGCCCAGCACCTCCTTACCCAGCTGGTAGCCAAGGATGCTGCCAATCCTCCATACAGACTCACGTGACCCCCATGGAACATTCAAAGCCCTTTTCGCACAGCCACAGAGCTCAGCTGCCAGGCATGGGACAAGATGCTTTCCTTGCATCTTCTCTATGCAAGAAGTACCATGCTCTGCTGCAGGTCCTTCGACAGATTTTTACACTAAGCCTTGCTTTCCAGGCACTGATAAACTTCAGAGTTGAACTTTACCACATTTGTTCTTTATCTGAAAGATAAACTAAAACAAAACAAAAAAGTGGGACCATGCACACACTTTCATTTCTTTCCAGCAGAAAGTTTGTGCTTCAGCTAGGTAGAATGAAAGCTCAGAGCACACCACGAACTCTCAGGGATGCCAATGCAGCAACTTTAGCATCAATGAAGGTGGCCTGAGTGCCAGGAGGAAAAAAAAAAACAAAATCAAATGTGAGCAAACAGCCTGAAATACTCCTGCCCGCTGAGCAGAAGAGATCTAGTGAGTTGCTGCAGCTGGCAGGGTTCGTCTCTGGGCACAGGCACAATTTTGCGAGACGGCTTCCAGGAGTACTGCTGTGCAACAGAGCAGGGGATGCTCGGGCTGCACCAAGGAGGGAGGCAGACCCAGCCCCTTGAGAAACTTGTAGTGTCTTGCTACAGCAAATTGGAGCTGGGTAAGAGGAGAGTTCTGGGGTGAGCTCCCAGCTCCTTGTATAGCCTGCCTGACTGCCCTTTGACGGAGAAGGGATCATTGCAGGAGCTGGGAAGACTGAAGCACCCAGGCAATCTGATTTCTGCTCTGGGATGGATGAAGTTTATCACACCAGGATGGGCAAGAAGCAGAAACGCCATGGGCTGGGCTTTGCAGAGGGCTCACCTGCACTTCTCAGAGCTGTTGGCATCACCTCACCTCCTCCAGCAGTGAGCAGCGGTCACCAAGGTGGACAGGCAAGAGTTGCCTCTGTCAATAGCCCACAAGGGTGGCAGCTCACTGCATTTCAGGCCAGCTAATCAACCCTCCGAGATGAAATTGCCTTTGGTTAATGCTTCCTTCCATGGCTTGCCCACCCATGTGCTGTGACACCTGCAGTCATGGGGTGAAGCCAGAGTTGAGGACACAGGCACTAACAGGTTAAGTAGACACATGCAGGGTGGCACATCCAGATGACACCCACCCTGGAGGATCACAGCAAGGCACCAAAGTCACCCTGCTATTAGTGGAGACCTTGGGGACACCCAGGGGATGGATAAAGATTAGGGATGATAATTCCCTCTAAGTGGATAGAGATGAGAGACTCTCAGCCTGATCTTCACACTCAGAAAGAAACCAGAATGTATAATTAAACATCTCACCTGCAAGCACTGAGAATAACCCCAAACCTGTATCTCACAATCACAGCAGATCTAGCCCATCCAGTTCCCCTCTACAGCAGGACAGTGAGCAAAAGACATCAGGCTGGCAGAGTCTTATCACAGCAAAAATCCCAGTGCTGTCCAATATAATATGCTCACAAACTAGGCAACAGGCTCTGGGGTGATGGACTGCATCTCCACTTCAAACCCCAGCACAGCCCCACTACCACCCCCTTGCCAAGTCTGGAGGAATCCCTTCCCACCCTACTAGACCTTCCTGTAACCTCTCCCCAGGCCAACCAGGGATCCAGTCCCCTGCACAGCTCCCTTATAGCCCCAGGAAGCACCAGCAGCCGGGCCAGGCTGTTAACCCTCTATTCACCAGCCACTAACCTAACACCACCCCCACCAGCAGCTCTAGAGGAGAGGGTTGAGGACAGTTGTGCATCCACACATTCCAGCTGCCCTTTCCCACTCCATCCCACCAGTCCACATTCCCGTGCCTCAGTTTCCCTCTGTGTCCCCAGCACCTCTGCGGATCTAAGGAAATTCCTGCATTCTCCTCTTTTCCCTCCATGAGGTGTTTCCCAGACATGCAGGCATATTGTCCTATTTTCCCATCCCACCTGGCCCACCGCAAGACTTGAAGCACACACACCCTGCTTCCAGCACCTCTGGGGCTGGTGGGATGTGTCTGGGGCACAGACTCAGTTCATGGAAGTTTCCCTCCTGCTGGCCCTGCAGCTCTTGAATGGGGCTTCTCAGCCGGGCTTGGTGGCCTCCCAGAAGTGTCTTGGCCTCTGGTTGCTTCCCATGCCCCAAAGCCCACAAGAGCTGGGCATTTCCAGCGGCTCCACTGGGAAGACAGGATTAAATGCCAAATCTGTCTGGGATTTCCTCTCCCCAACCGCACCAGACTGTTCCATCAGCAGTGCTGGATTTGGCCTGCAGTTCATTTATGCATGATTTGCCCTTGCCCGCAGCCTCTGCTTCTTGCCAACGTTATGGCAGGTCCCTTCTCTCAGCTCCAGCCACTGATGTGCCCAGAATCTCCCTCATGCAGGTGAGGGGCTGGGACTCACAGGCCTCCTGGCTGCTGCAGAAAGCACCGGTTTTCAGCGGAAAACAGGAATTTGGAGGGTACTTTGGTGGACACATGGCCATAACATTGTACCTGATTCATCCAGTACTGGTGTGAATTCCATCCCACATGGCTGCCATTAATGATGAGCTTTAAATAAACAAGCAAATGCTGGGCAAATGGGAGAGATTTTCCCTTTGCACCATGCAGCATTGCCTGCAATGTTTCTTCTCCAGTTCTCCCTCCACACACTTCCCATCCCCATCTGGCAGGTTATTTCCATTCCGCTCCTTTTTCCCACCAATAATGTGTCTGACGCTACTCAAACCGAGGAAATGATGAGGTGTGAATGGGAAAGAGCTTCTGGTGCGATGCCATGAGTGCTGTTCCAAAAGCACCAGGATTTTCGTTTCAAACCCTCCCTTTCTGGTACTTTACATCTGCATTAATTTAGATTAATTGCATCCCCTCTAAAGTGATATGAGCAGAGTTTCTTCATCCCTGCTTTGGGTTTGGACTGCCCTGAGGAGTTTGGGCTCTGGTTTGGGGCTGCCCCAAGGTGTGGGGAACACCCTCTTTGCTGATGCAGTTGCTGTTTCCAGGCACAACCGCCCTCAAATTTATTGCACAGGCAGCTGGGCTGGAGAAAAGCACTGGCAGCGGGGTACAGCCCCAGCCCAGGGGCTGTGAGCGCCTCAGCCCTCCCACAGAGGGACTGACATATGCGTTTTTACCCCCGGGCTGTGCGGCAGCCGGAAGGGGGCTTCCTGGCAGGTTGGCTTTGCAAGCCACATGAAGGGGTGATAGTCCCGGTTTGGTCTCCAGGGGCCGCAGCGTGGCTAGGCGACCCGACGCCGCAAGGATGGCCGGCAAGCCGCCACGATTCGTGGCCGTTTGGCTCCCTCTGGTGGGAACACGTGGGAGCTCTGCGTGTCCCACAGCCACGGGCTATCACCAGCCACCTGCTGGCCACGATGGTGTAAGGCTCCCGGCCGGGCAGGCGCTTGCCTGCGCCCTCGTTCCACTGCGGGCCGGGCTGGGGGAGTCGAGCTGTGACCGCTCGCTGCAGCCTCCAGGGACGGGGGTAGCGATGCCCACAGGTAGGCAGGGGTGCAGCCGGCAGTGGGGCACCCTGGGGACATGCTGGCAACCTGCCTCCCTAGGCAAAGGGGGGCCTGGAGCAGGTTCGGTCTTGTCCATGGAGACGTTTGCTGGAAAACAGGGAAGAAGAACATGAAATGGGGGGATAAGGGGTGTAAAAAGGGCTGTAAAAAGAGGGATAGTTTGCATGCAGGGAAGAGCTTCTTTCAGGGCTGAGGGGGCAGAGCAGTTCCTCCCAGTCCCATCATATTCTTCCATGTATGGCCACTTGTGCCATTTACTGCTCCCTTTCCCTTGCCCAGAAGACTTGGGGGGGGTGGGGTGGGGTCCTCACCAGGTCAGTAGGAGCTTGGCTCCTTAACACAGTCACAATTTGGGGGTGGCCAGAGCAGGTGGAGTACAACAGTGGGGGTAATGGGGTGGGGAGGGAGGGAGCGCCGCTGGTAACCGAGTGTGAAAGAGAAAGTTTTGGTGGACATGGGGCGCTGGGAGGGGGGCAGGAATTCTCCCGATATTCAGGAGAGCCTGGGAAAGCAGCGCTGCCAAGCCCGGTCCCTGCAGCCGGAGAAGGCTGTGAAGCGCAAGGTCGGGGACAAGGGATTTGTGGAAGCATCGTATGTCCACACGATGGCGCCAGACCCGGAGCGGTGTCCCCAGCCAGGGCGGCGTAGCAGGACCCTCTCATCCTCAAGGCTGTGTGACCTTGTTCTTAGAAGAGACGAAGGCTTTTTTGGCAGTGCTCCACTCGTGGAGAGGGTTTAGGGTAAGGGCTGTGCAACAGCTCCCTGACAGCAGCTCCTCTCAGCACCCCTGCAGCTTTGGATGCTCCTGCTTTTGCTCTGGGTGCAAAACAAGACAGAGGTGTCTAAAACCTGGCGCTTGTTTCTCTGCTTCATCCCCTGCTCTCACCTTCTGTCACCTCTCTGTACCTGCCCCACCTGGCTCAGGTGTGCACAGAGCCACCCTGCCTGGCACACACCTCCCTGCCACAGGGCAGAACCTCCCACCTCCCCACCAAACAAACCTCAGCCTGCTCCCCCTGAAAGCAGGGAGGAAGTGGCAGGTGAAGTGGATGCAAGGGAGCAGGGGGCAGAGGGATGGATCCTGCCTGGTCCTCGAACTGCTGGCAGGACACGTTGGGGTGGCTCAGTGTGGACCAGGATTTGTTGCTCAGGGTCTGGCAGCTGAGGGCTTTGTCCATCCTGTCCCATCCAATAGCCTGTGTGAAAAGGGGCCAGGCTGGAGGCTACCACAGAGGGCTTGAGATTGTAATGACTATGATAATGACATCCCTCTAAATCACCTGGGTTAAACCACATGCTGATTCCAGCTGATCCTGCACAGGCTCAGCACCAGCATTATTGGACCCCAAACCTCTCACCAGGCAACCAGGCTCTCAGGCTCTCATTCGTTTCCAGGACAGCCCTGTGCTAGTGGCAGCAGACCAAGATCCCCTCTCCTCCATCTGCTGAACTCTTTCCAAGGGATATCATAGCATCATAGAATGGTTTGGATTGGAAGGGACCTTAAGTATCATCCAGTTCCATCTCCCCTGCCACAGGCAGGGACATCTTCCACTAGATCAGGTTGTTCAAAGCCCCATCCAACCTGGCCTTGAACACTGCCAGGGATGAGGCAGCCACAGCTTCTCTGTTTAACCTGTACCAGTGTCTCGCCACCATCATAATGAAGAACTTCTTCCTAATATCTAATCCAGATCTACTCTCTGTCAGTTTAAAGCCATTCCCACTTTTTCTGTCACTACGGGCCTTTGTAAAAAGTCCCTTTCCAGATTTCATTTTGGCTGCTTTAGGCACTGGAAGTTGCTCTAAGGTCTCCCCAGTGCCTTCTCTTCTCCAGCCTGTCTTCATAAGAAAGCTGTTCCAGCCCTCAGATCACCTTCCTCATCTCTTCTGGGCTTGCTCCAACAGCTCCACATCCTTCTTGTGGACCCCAGAATTGAATGTTGTACTTCAGGTGGCATCTTATAAGAGCAGAGTAGAGAAGGAGAATCACCTCTTTCAACCTGCTGGTCACACTCCTTTTGATGCAGCCCAGCACATGGTTGGCTTTCTGGGCTGCAAGTGCATAGTGTTGGCTCATTTTGAGCTTCTTGTCAACCAACACCCCAAATCTTTCTCGTAAGGGCTGGTCTCAATCCAGTCTCTGCCAAGCCTGTATTTCTGCTTCGGATTGCCCCAAACCCAGGTGTAGGACCTTGCACTTGGCCTTATTGAACTTCATGAGGTTCACATGGGACCATCTCTCCAGCCTGTCAAGGTCCCTCTCACTGGCATCCCTTCCCTCCAGTTTGTTGACCACATCACACAGTTTGGTGTTGTCACCAAACTTGCTGAGGGGTGCTTGATCCCGCTGTCTATTTTGGCAGCAAAGATGTTGAATAGCACCAGTCCCAATACTGACTCCCGAAGAATGCAGCTCTTCCCTGGTCTCCACTTGGACATTGAGCTGTTGACCACAGCCCCCTCCCCCCCCATCTGCTGAACTCTTCCCAAAGGATATGGGATTCTTCCTCTCCCCCCATTGCAGCCAGATTTTCCCTTGTGACCCTCCCCATAAGGCAATGTGCATTAGTAAAGGATTAGGCCTCCAGAGAGGACTTTGGGAAGCCCAGGGTGAGTTTAGGATCCCTCTAATGGAGCTCCCTCTTGTCCCATGTGTTTTATCAGGATAGGATAGGGGCTTTCTGCTGCTTGCAGCTTTGCCTGCTGCAATGTTTGCGTAGGCTCGGTAGGGAGTTTTCCTTTTTGGTCTCCACAGCAGTCCAAGGGCTCCAACGTATTCCAACAGTGCTCCACGTGCCACTGGCAGGACAGGCATGTATCGCAGAAAAGGCTGTGAGCCTTCTCTCCCCCCTGCTCCATCCCCAGCCACAGCTCTAGCCAAACCCCTCATCTCTGTGATTTTAGGAGATGAGCCCTTCCCTGCCCTCTCTCTAGCTGCCCCCACACTGGGGAGTCACTCAAGCTCCCCATCCCTGCTCCCATCCCATCCACACCTCCTTCCTCCCCCAGCAGCCCCCACAGCACACCCAACCCCACTAAACTCAGCAGCTGTTTAACCAGCAGTGAGCCAAGATCCCGTCACAGCAAAGAGCATCTCGGAGCAGCCTCACGCTCCTCCGTCTGCCCACCTCCATCTGCCAGCTCTTGTCCTACATCTCGACTGGCAGCGCCCTGCGAGCAGGAGCTGCCCTTGTCCCATCACGCTGCCTTGCCTGCACGGAACAGAGAATTGGCTCAAAGGTCTCCACAGGGCTTTTGCAATAGCACGGAGGCTGGGGGTAAGACACTGCAGGATACCTGGCTTGCCAGACCCAGGGTTTCACCAAGAGGTGCTCAGCTATTAGCCCTGGGCAACCCCTTTCCCACTCAGCATCCTTAAGAGGGCTCAGGCCGCATATCCCAGCTTTCTCTTTCTTTCTCTATACAGCCAAGCTGGCTGCTGCCCACTCTCTGTGGTTCTAAGTAGCTTTAGCTAAATCCCCAGCCGGAGGAAGCTGCTAATCTCCGTGGCTTTGTGGACAGCGGGATCGCCGGCAGCGCCGGATCAGCGGGCAGCAGGGTCAGGGGTGGCACAGTGGAGGGGCAGGACATGTTCTCAGGGAAAAGGAGCAGTGGGGGGGCATGCCCACCCAGCCGAGCAAAGCCACCCGGCTGTGGTGCTGCCTGGCCCAGCCAGGGTCCTAGAGACAGTGGCAGAGGGGAAGCAGGAATTTGTGCCTCGGAAGGAGCAGCTCAATTCCTTTCCACGAAGCAGATGTCAGGGTTTAGAATAGATCGCCTCCAGCAGGAATGCAAACTGGGGGAAATCTAAGACCTAAGGCTTTACATGTCCAATCCACGGGGACTGGGATGAGAGCAGAAACTGGCATTCAGCTTCAGCAGCCGGACCCGGCTGACCCCCCACCCTGGCCCTGCTCCCCATGGAGCACAGCCCCCCCGCTGCCTGTTTCCACAGGGGAAGTCCGTTTCCCGTGGAAGGTTATTCCCGGCACAGGTAGCTTTTCCGCCAGGATTCCTAAAAATAGTATCTCGGGCCGAGCCAAAAAAAGCTTTATTCTCCTTTATTTCACTGTTTTACAGCAAATCTGTGCCCGCGGGAGGACACCCCCAGCCCCCTGCCGGGGTGGAGGCAGCGCCCCGGTCTCCGCCGGGGGATGGGTGAGGAGCAGAGGGTCTCCCCGGCTCCAGTCCCGGGACCGCCCTCCCGCCGCCCTCCGTGTGGCCCCGCATTCCCCCCAGCCCCCCCGCCGCACCGGCCGGTCGCCATGGCGACAGTGACCTCACGCGGGGACGGGCGAGAGGACCGGTCGCGTAGCAACCGTCCTGGTGACATCAGAAGCCCTGTCCGGTTCCCACGGCAACCCGCGGGGCAGGGCGGGAGGGAGGACCCCCCCCCCATTCCCCTGAGACCCGCGGCGAAAGGGTTAACGAGCATAAATCTGCATGACTTAGTGACGCCAGCAGCGGGCCAACCGCATGGGGGAGGGTCCGAGGAGGAATGGGCCCGGCTGGCCCCCAAGGCGGTTTGGGGGTTGAACCGGGGCAATTCGTCCCCCACGACCCGCCAAAGCATCACTCAAGCACACCCCAGCTCTGCCCGGACGGGAGGCACTAACCCCGGCACGGCCGCCCCCCGCCCTGCTGGGGGATTAATGCATCGTGGGGGACACAGCCACAGCGGCTCCTAACAAGAAGCACAAAATGGTTTAGGCCAGGGGCTCCATGGGGTGCAGCCGGATGGGAGCATGTCCCGGATGAGACTTGAGCATGCATCTGGCATGAGGGACTTCCTGCCCCCCCAAGCAAACTCTGCACACTCTTCATCCCCTGAAAGGTGCATCCTTCCTCCATCTCATGTGGGCACCCCTCACCGTGGCTGTGAGCCCTGGACGCCTCTCCAGCCTCAAGTGCAGCCAAGGTAAAGAGCAGGTTTTCTGTACCGTGGATATGCCTTTCACCACCTTGGGCTACCAGTTCACAAACTGGGATGATAAGGCTTCACTGATAGAAGTGCCCCGTGTCACCGGAGGCCTTTGCAGAAGTTAATTCCCAGTGTCAGCGATATCCCGAGTGGGATTAGCCACTAGATAGCACTCTTGCATTACACACGGGCGAGGGAGTTGGCAGGTACTTGGCAGCAGGGAGAGGAGATGCTGAAGGCAGCCTGTTCACCCAAGCACTACCCACCACCAAGGACGTAATCCCAAGCGGGTGCACTGCAGAGGCTGGGAAAGAGCCAGCTGCTCCTGCCCCGCTGCCAGCCAAAAATAGCCATGCCAGGGTGACTTTCAGCAGGGATGCTATCCATATGGCTCTATGGGCAGGGTGCTGCTTGCTGAAACACAGCTGCCTCTGGGACAGTGACTGCTCATCCCTTGGAATCACAGCAGCAACGATCAGGGGATGCTTTTGGTGGGAGAAGAGAGCTGGATCTAAGTTTTGCTGCCCACCTGGACACAGTCCTGCCAGTGGGATAACCACACCTTCCTGGGACAGCCAGCTCCACAGGAAAGCACCTACATGCCAGTCACTCACCATCACTGGGACAGGCTGGATTCATCCCCATGACCCAATACATGCTGCAAATTCCCCTCGCGTATTTGTTTCCCTCTCGGTCACTGTGACTCATGCTCTCTGCCTGCCTATTTACAGGCTGTATTCGCAACATCCCTGTGGAAGCAATGACCAGTTAGGAGAAACTCGGCTGCTTGCCCAGGTCCTTGGGGAAAAGCCCCCAGAGGCATGGGAGTGGGAAGGAAGGGGCAAGAAAGGGATGCCTGCATGCTCGGACCCTTCTGAAGGAATAGAGGCCATGTGTATCTCACAGAGTGGCTACACCCAGGAGTGTGGGACAGTGCCAGGGCTGGCACTGTCACCCTGCTGGGCATCACTGGCAGCCAGATGCTTGTGGGGCAGAGGTGGGTACCACCCACACGACTCCAGCTCCAAAAGGTCAAGCATCACCAGCCTGGAAATGGTGCCCACTCTGCCTCCCTTCTTCTCCCATCAGTGGATGTCCAACGTGCCAACCCTGCTTGGGCCAGGGATGGGGGGAAGGACCTCAAGAGGGTCGCAAAGGAATAGAACGCTAATGGCAGGGGCAGAGCAGGAGGGTGGAAGGAGCCCCAGGGAACTGGTAGGTTGCCCTTGAAACAGCCCCAGAGGGAGGTTCCCAGCGGTGTATGCCCTCCCTGCATCCCGGCCCTGCCTCCCTGGGGACACTGAGTCGCCGGGGAGGGGCGGTGGGGGAGGCTGCGCTTTGTGGTTTCACGGTGCATCTATGCCCTTTGAATCCCCATGTGAATGTGGAGGTGGTAAAATGTCACCAGCTGGGCCCCGGGGAAGGGGGCCAGGCACATAAAACCCCAACAAAGGGTGGCCATTGTCTGGGGAGAGGCGGCGGGGGGGCAGCAGGGGAGCCCACTGCGTGCCCCTAGCCCTTCCCAGCCCCTGCCACCCCACAGCTCAGGTACCCGATGAAAAGGCAGTTTTATTCCCTTCCAAACCCCAGTGGGAGGTGATGCAGACCCCCAGCATCTCAGGGCAGAACACAAACGTGCCACCTCAAGAAACAGGGAGAGACAGATGGGAGCTCAGTGTGCCCCAGCCTCCTGACCTTCCTCTGGACTGTCAGGGCTGCTCTCCCCCATCCAGCCTCCCATTCCCTCATCCTGGAAAGCTTTGCCTGCGTGGGCAGACGGGACAATCCTGCTTGGGCTTAAGGAACAGCCCAGCCCCCCCATTCAGCTCCTCCATTTCAGGGCCTTTTATGGCCATTGGCTCGGGCAGGGCTGCAGCCAGGGTGGCTTCCTATCCCGCTGGGTCCTGCCAGGCAGGGGGAAGGGACACTGGTGCGGTCACTCAGGGATGCCCCAGAGGCAGCTTACGCTCTACATGCCATGGAACAGCAGCATTTTGTGGACACCATGTCTGGTACACTGCAAAGCTTACTTTGTGCCTGCTGCTGTGCCCTGAGATAGATGTTTTGAGGGATACTCCAAAATATTCAAGGGTGTTGTGAACTCCACAAGGTCTGAGTGGAGGCATTGTGGTGCAAAAAGACTCTCCTTCCCACATGGAGCACAGCTGAACACCCCAGCGTGGCTTTGGGGAGAGGTGCCAGGGAGCTGGTGGGCACCAGGGATGGGGCGGTGGAGGAAGGTGAGACCCATCTCAAGCCCTCACGTCCATCCCCAGGCTGACAAGTTGCTGTGCTCCACCCCAGAGCTGGCCACAGCAGGCAGAGGCTGCAGCAGTCCCCAGACTCAGGATGAAAGGTGTGGCTGCAACCACCACCTGCCATTTCCTCCTCCATGGCAGGAGCGATGGAACAGGTTCTTCAGCAACCCCCTGGCATGATGACAGGATGGGGAGAGGCTGGGAAAGGTGCCAGTCGAGACTTGGCACTGCCGATCAGAGCCACCTCACACGCGTCTGGGAGAGGAGCACCACAGACCCTGGCTCTGCCAGTAGGAAACCAAGCTGGATGGGTGCTGTGTGGGGCCACAAACCACAGGCAAAATCCCCTGGGAAGTAGGTGTAGGGGAAAACACAGGTTTAGTGCATTCACAGGATTGGGACCCAAATCTACCCCCCAGCACCAGGCAAGGTGTAGGGACAGAGAGGTTCACAGCACTTGAGCAAGGTGACCAAGGCTACACCACATCACACTAGGGTTAGCGGTGAGACATATCCCCTGCCTGCTGCAAACCAGGGTCCAAAATGGGGTCCCCATTCCTGTTCCTGGGCTGGGGAGTGCTGGGGGTGGAGACAGACATACTGGCAGCTCCACAGCACATGCATCCCAGTGTGAGCCCAAGTGTGGGAGTTTACGGAGCTTTGACGCAGGAGACGTGTGATGGGAGAACTGTTGCCAGGCTCAGAGAGGGATCCAATCGCACTGGGGTGCTCTCGGCAGATTAAGGATTGGAAAGCTCTGGTAATTACTTTGCAGTATAAAAATAGGCCCGGCTTTATCCCTAGGCCTGATCGCCCGCTCCCACCTCACCCTGCCCCAATCTCCCCCCCACCCAAGGGCGAGCAGATGCCACTCACCTGGCAAGCACATCAGGAGGGCAGAAAACAGCTGCCAGCCCGGCACCAGCCTTTCGAGGGTGGAGTGGGTAAAAAAGAGGGAGAGGGGGGCCAGGATGGGGCAGCAGCACTGCGATGGCATCTGGCTGGCACGTGCGAACCGTGCAGATCAGGGGGCTGAGAGAGGAGCTGGGGCACGCAGAGAGGCATCCTCACATATTGTGGGGCATTGTGCTGGGGAGGGAAGAGCCCACAGACATCAGCAGAGCAGATGCCCTGTCAGGAGAGGACCACATCTGTAGGACCATCTGACACAAAGCAGGAGCATGGCTCCAGGTCTGGCCAAACCCACATGCTGGTGGCTCAGGGAGGACCTAAGAGAAGGTGTTCCAGACATGAAGCATGCAGTGGCATGGATTGATTCGGTGCAGTTACCAGACCTCCCGTTTCCCTTTGCTAGGACCTGGGGACATGTGGTGGTTGGAGCCACAGAGACAAAGCATGTGGCAAACACTCCCAGACATGTAGCCCAGACTGTCTTCTCACCTCTCCCTCAGCTGGCAATAGCTCTGGCCAATCTACATCTCACAGCAAAGCCAAAGCATGGCCTCTCCCCCTTATCCCCATCCTTGCATGGCACTGTGCATGCTTCTTTGCCTGGCTCAGGCTAAAGGAAAAGCTGCTCCCTGCACCTTCCCTGTTAGGCCTCTGCAGCACCAGCATGCAGGCAGAAGAGCACATCATGACTTGTAGTCTGGCAGCAAGCCCCAGCGCATTGCATGCAACCCATTTAACACTGCAGGCTCCCACCCCCCCCAGCCCTGCTGAGGAAATGGCTCAGCTGCATCCAGAAGACTCTGGATGAGGGGTGACAACTCCCAGTCCTCCTCCGGCCCATGCAAACCTGGGGCTAGCAGAGGAGCAACTGTATCTCCTTGTGCTAGACTCAGTCATGCAGCAGAGATCACACAAGAGGAAGTGCTGCCCTGGTGCAGGTCCTGCAGCACAGTCGTCTCCCCGAAGTCCCCCCATCTCCAGGTTCACAGCGAGGGCACTGGGGTACAGAGTCAAGACGTGGTTGGCAGAGTGGTGTGCGGGTCGTGAGGGCAAGCATCGGCAGCACTTCTGCCACCAGCACATAGAAGGGGTAATGCCAGCTCCACGAATGCCCCACCTGCCCCCCAGCCACCCTTTTTTCCCACTGTCACCCCCACCTTCCTTTACAATAATGACACCCCTAAATCCACCCCATACAGACCCGCAAAGCCCCTGCATGCCAAAACACATTCACCCCTTTCTGCTGCACTCCAGACACTCTGTACCCCCTAACCCATGTGCAAATCCTTTAGCCCCTCTGTACCCCACAACTCGTGGCAGGATGGCTGGGGGTGGGGGACAGAGCCCACTCACTCCCCACCCCGGAGGGATGGCTGCAAGCCCCTTCATAGCCCCCAACTTCGAGCAGCCACCCCAGCACGGAGGGGTGCTGCGGGCAGGGTGCCCTGGCACCCCCACAAAACTCGCACGACGCAGGGCCGCCCCCAGCACGATTTGCAGCCGAACAGCCCTCCCCTCCCGCCGGTATTTTTCCACAACCACCCCCGGTCCTTTGTTCTTTGCAAATCCCGGATCCGGCCCCTTCCGGGCAAGGGGGTCGCATGCATTCCCCTGCCATCCGGGGGAACCACCCTCCCGCCTGAATCCCCTACGGGGTGCCCCCTTGTCCTCGGCGGGGTCGCTGGCAGGGGGTGCAGAAGGGGAACTGAGCCCCTGGCCGGCCGCCCCCCCCGCTTGCCTGGCTGCGGCCGCTGCCTCCTTAGCCTCTGCCCGGTGCCTGTGCTGCGGAGCCGCCATGGGGTACCAGAGGTGCCGTGCTGCAGGGGTGCGGAGCCGCCCAAAGGTACTGGAGCCTCAGCGGTGCGGGAGCGGCCGGAGCCCGCCGGGCACTGATCCACCGCAGGGCTGCCGGAGCCGGTTTCGGCGCCGCCGCTCTCCGCTTCTGCCTGCCCTGCGCTGATGCCTTCAGCTCCCCGGGGCCGCCACCGCGGGGCCCGGCCGGGGGGGCTGCGTGCTCCCCGCCCCGCTCCAAGGGGACAGGGACTAGGACTGCGGCTGGAGGAGGACCCCCATCCCCCGGTCCTCAATCTGCTGCAGTGGGGGATCGGGTCTCATACCCCCTCGCTGCAGCACTCCCCCACTCACCCTAAAGCTCTGCTCCTGTAAGGTCTGCTCTCCACCTCTCACGCTCCTGGTGCTGCTGTCTCCTGTACCCCGGTCTCCGCTCCCCGGCACCCCCCTCCACCTACAATGCACAGCTCTGCTCTTACCAGACCCATTTGTTCCACCCGCCCTTCAGTCTCAGCTTCCAGGGCTGCTGTTGACATGGTGCCCCACAAGCTGTCCCCTCTCTGAGATGTAGATGATACCCCCCTGCCATAAATGCCCCAGCAGCAGCATTCAGTCTCACCGCAGAGATACAGCCTTATTCGTGTGTGTATGTATGTGTGTGTCCCGGGGAAGGGGGACTCCCTGCCCCTCCCAAGCAGGTTTCACCTCCCTTTCCCCTAGTAATAGGGAACCCCCGGACCATCTGTGCTGAGGAAGAGGTTGTTCTGCCCGGGGCTCTGCAGCTAGAGCAGGCAGGACCCCAAGCTAAGAGTGAGGTAGGATGCCAAGAGAGCACTGAGCAGGAGAGTGGGGCACAGAATAAAGCCCCCTGTGTGAAACAGTGCGTAGGAAAGGACATGCTGGGACTGTCTCGAGGACATTCGGGAGCAGCAGGTATTTGAGCAGCAGAGGGAAGGGGTGACCAGTTCCTCCTGCTTGTCAATGGGCAAGTTATCAATTGCCCTATGCCTCTATGAGAGCAGTTCCCTGGTCCTCAGCTTCCTACATGAGTGATGGTGGGATGCAGCCAGCTGGCTGGGGAGGGATCACTGCAGGGACACAGCACCCTCAGTTTAGGGCTGTGCTGTCAAATCCAAGCACAACCAGACAGACGGGCTCGTTGCTTGCCTTGGCTGTGTCCCCTGCCCGGCAAAGTGACCGTGGGCAGCTGTGCTGGCAGCCACAGCCCACCCGTGGATCCAACCTGTCTCCTGCCACACCTCTCAAGCCCAGCTCTGGGTCATCGCCACCACCTCATCCCTGCTCCAGAGCTGCTACGAACAAGACACTCTGATCCCTGTGATGGAGAAGGACACACCAGAAGGACAGAAAGTGGAGCTGCACTGGCAGGAAAAAGGCAAGTTAAACCTTCCTCCCTCCCTGTTTTCGTGGGGAAATTTGCACAAACCCAGTGTTATCCTGGCGCTTTGGGGCTTGGGCTGTGCCCAGCTGCTGGCAGAGCCTGCACAGCCTGGCACAGCCCTCCCTGCTGCCCCCCTGGCACCCGCCTGCTGTGCTGAGACCACGCCAACTCATTTCACCCAGGGTGAGCAATGACAGATCCCCGCTGAGTGGGGCTGGACAGGGCAGCTTAACAGCCTGATTGGCTTTGCCTATTGGAATGAGCAGACGAGAAGGGCTGGCGCCCCGACAAGAGAGGAGGGACCATCATCGGTCTCCTGGCGACATTTGGCCAACTCATTGCATCCGGTCTCTGCCCTCCTTTTCCAGCTGTCTGGGCTGGACTAGAGCTGCCTGGATGGAGACGGCTGCCCTACATGCCATGAGTTCTCAAGCACTCCTTTGGGGTAGGGGACACGGTGGACATGCAGGGGAAGAGTGTGGCAGCTTTGAGCCGTTTGTGGGGTGAAGTTGGATGACAGTGGTGGGATGGGGATGGCACCATAGGACAGTGTGCAGCAGGAAAACTGAGGCACGATGGCTGTAGGGGCTGTGCCCGGAGGAGGCTCTGCCCGGCTCTCCGGGGGGCAGTGCCCGGGTGGAGAGGGCACAGCGCTTCCTGGGAGGGCAGGAGAGCTGATGGTGGTGAAGATAACGCTAAAAATACGCCAGAGGCTTTGTTGCCGGCGACAATAGCCAGCACTATTTTTAGCTGTTGCGGCACTAGCGGCAGAGCGGCTCTTCCGTTCCCGCTGCTGCCCCATCCCGTCCTCGGTGCTGCCGGGACTCCCGGCCCCCTGGGGCTGCTTCCCGGTGCTGTGGAAACCGTAACGTTAGAAACAACACAAACACCTCATGGGCTGCCACCCCCGGCTGAGTCACGGAGCTGCCTGCTCCTCCCGCCCCTGCCT
>JAOEHX010009579.1:0-11334 GCA_025448015.1 Bolborhynchus lineola | reverse complement strand
TTTTATTTTATTTTATTTTATTTTATTTTATTTTATTTTATTTTATTTTATTTTATTTTATTTTATTTTATTTTAATTAGCATCAGACACAAGGTATTTAATCCATTGAGCTTTCCAATGGCAGGGCTTCTGAAGCTCATTTTCTTGGCTAAGCAGTTGCTGTGCTCCGTCTACTCTAGCTCTCTATTTGCACAATCTCCCTTTCCTCAGCTCCTGGCCTATTTTAACCCATCCTGTAGTCAAACATTATAGCCTGTGGTTTTCTCTTTAATAATGCATGCCTCCATCCCTTCCAGTGGTCTTTAAGCTCCGCAGCCTTGAGTTAGTGTCAAGAGCAGAGTTTATTCTGAACCGACAAGGGAATCTTCAATTTCTTAAAGACCATCCCTTGTCAACATTGGCAGCTAAATATTTCATGTCCTCATGTCCCAGGGAGCCTCAGCAACCTGATAGAAAAGACCCTTCTAGTGCTGTAAATGATGAAAAGCTACTTCTCAAACTGCTTTTTGGTCTGGTTTTCTTTTTAAGTTAAATCTGCTTTTGGTGCATTTGTCCAGAACACCAGAGGTTAATCTGCCCATCTCAGGACAGGTTCATCTAAGATCAGCTCCTGCCATGTTATGAAGGGAAAGAAAGTTTTTAGCTGGTACATTTTAGCTGCTCTCAGAAGTATTTAAACATGAAAGGCTGAGCAAGTTGGTGTTGTTCAGCCTGGAGAAGAGAAGCTGTGTGGAGACCTCAGAGTGGCTTCCAGTGTCTGAAGGGGGCTGCAGGGATGCTGGAGAGGGGCTCTTCATCAGGGACTGAAGTGATAGTTCAATGGGTGATGGCTTCAAACTGAAACAGGGGAAGTTCAGATTAGATATAAGGAAGAAGTTCTTCCCTGTGAGGGTGCTGAGGTGCTGGCACAGATCGCACGAAGAAGTGGTAAATGCTCCATCCCTGTCAGTGTTCAAGGCCAGGTTGGACAGAGCCTTGGGTGACACAGTCTAGTGTGAGGTGTCCCTGCCCATGGCAGGGGGGTTGGAACTGGATGATCTTAAGGTCCTTTCCAACCCAAACCATTCTATGATTCTATGGTTCTAAGACATTGTTATATAGATAAGCCACGTAAACTGCTAGGAAATGGTTTTCAAAGCCTGAATCCACAATGGTCTTGTGGTAACTGCCCCTGAAATTCAGCTAAAGAAAATACTATACCAGTAAGTTGAGACACATACTACAAGATGGCCTTCAACCAGCAAAATTCGCTTCTACAGAAGGCATGAGGGCTTTTAAACTCATAATTTCAGCTTGTTCATAAATTGCGGGCAGTGGGAACCAGCTGCAAAGAAGCAAGAATAATCTTTTCAAATTAGAACGAAACCCAAGAACAGATTCCATATGGGAGCACGGAAATTATCTAGGTAGTTACAAAAAGGAAACCCCATTGACAGCTATTGTGGCTGAATAATAGTACTTAGCCCTCCAGCTATGATCTGTGTTTTCATAGGAGAGGGTAACGTTCCTGCAGCCAGGCAAACAACAAGTGGCACAAAGGTTTCAAAGGACACCATCTCTAAACCGGCACAATTTGACAGGTTGGCCAATGCCCCACAAAAGCATGTAACAGGTTTTGTTTCTGTGCCATGCAGAAGTAAAGCAATCATCAAACTGAGATTTTTATATCCTCTCTTTCTTTTTCTCTCCACCTCTAAGCAGCAGGACTTAAATGCCCAGCATGATGGTGGCTGCAACCAATTTGCAATCCGATGCAATTCAAGATTCTTGTTTTCCTGCTGTTGCCAATTTTGGCACTACGGCCTCCAATCAGTATTTTCTAGATGTTAATTTCATTCATGTCTAAAATTGTGCTGGTCCAAATTAGGATGGAGGGAAGCAAAGAAAAAAACCCCATGGTTAGCTGAGTTGTAATAACAGAGCATGGCACATAGAGCTAGCAAAATCAGTACTGCTGCGCCTGGTCTTTTAGCCTAAAGCAACTAGTTTCCTGAGAAGTGAGCCTAAGGGAACCCGCCTTCCCAGGAATCTGTGTCTCCCACTCATTGGGAGTGCTGAAAGAAGTCTCTTCTGTGGCTGGGACATCTTTAAAACTCAGAGATGTCTGCATTCACAGACATCATTATGGTTGGAAGTAGCCTCTGGAGATTATCTGGTCCGATCCCCTGCCAAGGCAGGACCACCCAGAGCAGGTTACACAGGGATGTGTCCCTGGTGGGTTTGGAATGTCCCCAGAACCCCCTCCCGGGGAAGCCTGTTCCAGTGCTCTGCCACCCTCAGCATAAAGAAGTTCTTTCTTATATAATCATAGAATGGTTTGGGTTGGAAAGGACCTAAAGATCATCTGGTTCTAACCCCTGCCATGGGTCAGGACACCACACACTAGACCATGTCACCCAAGGCTCCATCATGTTGAGGCAAAAACTTCTAGAGATTTAGTTTACGGCCATTGCTCCTCATGCTGTTGACTGAAAAGAGTCTGGCACCATCTTCTTGGCACCTACCTTTGAGATATTTATATGCATTAATGAGATACCCTCTCAGGCTTCTCTTCTCTAGACTAAACAGGCCCAGCTCCCAAAGTCTCTTGTCACAAGGGAGGTGTTCCAGACCACGATCATCTTTGTGTTAGGTCAGTTATGTGCTTCTTTCAGTCTTTACAGGACCTTTCTTTTTCACCCAGTCATTCTCAAACCATAAAATATGCAGAGATGTAATTCTCCTTGAGCCCTTATCCTTTTGTTAAACACGGGGAGGCACAGACATGCAGACAGGGTGAAGGCATAGGCTTCTATTTTGCAGAAACCCAACCAAACCATCATCTTACCTGAGAAATGTCCATGACAGAGTCGCAGCTGAGAGGCCGAGCAGAGGTCAAGTCATTGGAACCCAACACTGTTGAGATGATCCCATTCTGATCAATCCTCCTGATCATGGTGCCATCCACAAAGTAGATCAGCCCAAACTTGTCCACGGTGATGCCTGGGGAGGACAAAAGCAAGACAGTCAGGAAGTAACAGCAACCTGACAATTAAGGGATGAATAGAAGTTGGTGTCTGGTTTGATGCTCATGAAAGAGTAAGGTTGGGAGCAATACATGTTATGGTATTCAAAAAGGATGAGATGGGAGTTGGACATGGGGACTCCTGGTTATCAGGAAGCATTCTATGGAAGGCACTTGCAGCTGGCACATGATGGCGTTTAGAATTCCCTGTTCACTTGGAAAAGGGCATGGCATTTGGTGAACCACTGAAAGGAGAAGGTTTTCTAATAGCTACGTTAGAAAATCTTATAATAGTCTTACTTGTTCAGAAACATGGTGTTATTGCTCATGGTATGAACATTAAGCCATGCACATGAAAATGTGACACTGGTGAATCTTTCAGAAATGGAGATGAAAAAGGCTGTGAAAGACCCATCAGGTGAATCAAATTCCAGGTGGATAAATGTGGAAGACTTTTTCCTAGGATAATCCTATCAATCCATAGTATTTCACCTATTTCTGAACTCTGCTCAGTGATTCAGTTCATTGTCCAAATCTCCTTTGTAGACATACTCCTGTCAGTGGGTTTGAGGTCTGCTGACAGCAGTCACAGGCTGCTGATTCTCGTTCCCTCACCTGCAGACCTGTGCCATTTCACTTCCCCCTAAGCATCACTTCTCAAGTGCTTATGTTAGCACAACCTCCTTTAATCCTCTTTATCCCAGGCTAGCTACACTCTGCATCTTCCATCAGAGGACTTCGTAGTGCTTTACACTTACTAATTAGACCTCATAGCAGCGTGTGAGTGTGATCATCCTAAGTTTACATATCAGGAAAACAACAGATAAAGCCATTTGCACAAGGTCACACAGAAAGTCCATGGTTGAGGAAGGAATAAAAAGTTAAGGGCCCCATTCACCTCTCTTTTATGCTAGTATAAATTAAAAATAACTCCACAGAAACTAATAGAGTCATTCATCTCATCCACCCTGCGGTGGCAGAATTCTGTTCAGTGTAACGTTTGAGGGTCTTAAAGACATTAAAAGGACTTTAAGGAACAGTAAAAGAATGTAGAAGCCTTTAACACCCTTTTCTATGCAAGCAAATATTCTGCCTGGGATATACCAATGTTGGGATCATCCTGTTTGGTTGCTTTGGCTAGCAGGGTAGCAATCACTTTGGCAAAAGGCAGACATCTGCATTGTGCATCCTAGCAAACACCTGGAGCTTTTCCAATCAGTGGAGAGCAAGACCTACTTCTAGGGTGCAATTCATATCACCCTACAGCAGATACCCAGAAGAGATTACATGAACCCTGCCAGAAACACCTTTTCCTCCCCACTGACTGTAAAAGGAGAGTACAGCAAATATCTCTAAAGGAAACATTTACACTGCAGACAGATGAAATCAATGAGATGAATCCTCACCCTAATGTTTTTTTGGCTGTCATCACGGTGACAGAAATGATGGGAAGTCTGTTTCAGACAGAAAGCTTTGAGGCTCTTCCTGAGAAGCGATGAGACTTTGTGTTTCTCCACAACACTGTTTTACAGCCAGATCTCCTTGTTTGAAACATTTACCCTCGGTCTCCATCCACTGTGAGCTCTGCTGTGAAGTACAGATGCAGCACTTCACAGATCAAATATTTCAGAGTTACATGTGGCAGGGACTAATACCCTGATTGCTTTGGCAATTAAAATCATGGCTTTCAGCCACCACTACAACTATTGCATGGAGGTGGATGATATGTAGAAAAACATCACATTTGGTCACACAGAAAGCCACAGAAGATAATCTAGCCTGGAAGGAATGGCAGGAAAACCTTAGGACTCAGCCATTGTTTGGGAGAAAAACCAAACTTCTTTGTTGAGCTGAGGTAAAGGAAGGGATTCAGCCGCGGTTGCAACCTCTGCATTCAAAGTCAATTAGGAGTCGGGGAAAGTGCTGTTTCAGATCACTGAGTTGAATGGGAGTGGTGTCTTTTGTGCTAGGAGGCAAAACAAGCATTTTCTTTAGTTCTTCACAGCATCTCCATGTCTGAAGGGCATCATTTTGACCTGGGTTGGATATTGGACCATCAAAACAGTGAGGTTTCAGAATAGCCTCTAGGGTAGTGAGGAAAATTACTTGCTTCTTTTAAGATGAAGTTCATTAATTATGGAGGGGATTACATGGCAGAATTGTGGAGATAATGGATGACAGCACTAAATGACCCAAAATATTGCTTCTAGTCCTACATTCCAATACCTGTGTTTAATTCATACTGAGATAGGGCTGATCTTTGCAGGACCATGAAACAAAAACCTTGAAGAGGAGCAGAAGGTATCTGTTGCACATCTGAATGCTACAGGAGCACTGGTGGCCATTTATTCTCACTATACAAATAAACACATCAGTTGCATCTTAGCACTTTGCCTAAAACTTGCAGAGAGATCTGGTGGCAAAGGCATCAATGTCCCACTGGCATCCACGGCTTTCTGGAGGTTGTCTTCACCTGCCATGAGATCTGTCAGCACTGCGCCCCGGCTAGTGCCCTATTCAACAAGCCATCCAGGATATTGGCACATGCTGCCTGTCACTGGTGTCTGCTGTCGAAAGTTACTGCTCCTCTACTTGAACAGCAAGTTCTTCAATGCTTGCTCAACAATCAGGAATGCAATGGAGCTCTTTAAGCAATGTGGTAGATGTGCTTTTTCAGAAGAGGCATGATAGAAGTTGCAGTTGATCTTAATTGGCTTTTGACAAGTGCAAGAAGCGCTCCCCCATTCCTAAGTTCACAGTGAGTATTTTTCAGGGTGCCTGTCCATTAGTCTGTGTGACAGGCCAAAAGCCAGTAAAGGGTGGCAGGCTGGATAATGTGATTTTAAATGAGGTAGAATTCTCTCTCTTAGCTAGTTCCATATGTATTGGATCGGACTCATCAGCAGCGCGTGCTGACAGTCGATCAGGGTGTTCAGTGCTGGGGTCTGATGGCTGGTCTGATGTTACAGTTACAGCAATAATAGCCTGTATGTACTTTGGCTTGCAACCCAGCTCTGAGCAGTTGATAGAGGACAACTTTAGTTTGCATTCCAGCTTAGACAAAGAGCTTACACACTCAAAAAAGTTAAAGTGGGACACAAAGTTGACTCTTATCCTACTCCAGGGCAATGGCATGTGCCTGTGTTCTTATCACAGAGCACTTCTCTGCTTATCCCTCTTTCATGGAAGCTAAGCAATCTCAATCGCCTTGCATTTCCTAAGATGTTCTGCAGGGTAACAGCATTTGCACTCTGTCAAGGCCCAAAATCCCCATTTGCACATGCTCCTCACATGGCAACTGCTCCAATCCCTTCCTGACTTCAGCTGATTGCCTTGGAATCAAATCTAATTATGGAGAAGGAGCCCTGCTCTCCCACAGATGAGTGTATTCGGATGGATGACTTCTGCAGAGCAGGAAAGCAGCATCTCACAGCTCCTTTACAGCAGACTGTAGATGTTAGATTGGGCCTTTCTGCGTTTCCTCCCTAAAAATGGCACAGTTCCAGCACTGGGAGCTGGCTCCTGAAAATGGGCACAGAAATGGGTAATTCACATTACGCACATCAAGCCAAAGGCCTTGGCTTGCTTTGGCAGAAGATTCCTCTCATGTTTCCATAGGAACATAAGGGAATTAAAGGTTTTCAGCACATAGCTCATAGTTTGTTCTCACACTTACTGAGAGAAAACGTCTGCTGCACTACCCAGGTAAGCATTGCAGATTCAAACTTTAAGCCCTGAGATGCAAAATACACACGTACTGAAATCAGGCTGGCTCCTCTCGGAGAGGCGGAGATCCCATAAGGAACAAGGGCTCGTAGCACCGCGTGCATCTCACCAATGAGTTGTGCTGATAGGAAGTTGTGACATGATGACATTTACTTGAAATGTCAGGACCTTGTAGTGTGAGGAGGTGACAGCACAACGTCACGCTGCAAAGAGCTACTGGGACACAGTGGGTTTGCTCTGGAAGGTGAACTACTGAAAGTGATGGCATTGCACTTGTAGCTCTACTTAGATGCTGCTTAAAACCCCTTTTAAGTAAAACAATAGGTGCCAAAGGAATCCATATTTGGAGCTTTCTTGTCCGGCTGGCTGCTGAATGATAAAATGATGCTGAGTGATAAAATAGCAGCTGAAAATCAATGTCAGTAAGTACAGAGGAGTTCGCAGGGGATGGAGTAAGCCTAACCAGTCACATGCAATGCCAAGCTGTAAAACAGGAAAAAGATTTTGGAATTCCTAGGGAAAGCTCTCTGCAAAGATCAGCTTTGTGCTCTGCAGTGCTCAAGGGGGCAGCTGGAAGACAGCAGTGGATTAGAGAGAAGAACAGAAATCTCTGTTCTGGTCTCAAAAAGAGCAGCCTTTTGCCTGCTGTGGCTGAACAACTTATGGAAATTGCTAGACAGGATGCCTGGAGGAACAAAACTAGGTGTTCAGGGAGGTTTATAGACCTAATGATGGGGGCATCTAAGCACAGAGGTGCAACCTCTTTAGAAAGTCCCCTAAATGTTGATGACTAGAATCTGGAGTGTTAGCAAGGAAAGACCACTCTGTCATTGCTCCTTTCCCTACGCGCTTTTTCTGGCTACAGTAAAGACAAGATGTTTTGTTCAATCAGCCTCTGGTCTTCCCTGACATTATTATTTGACAATAAAGCTGTTAACAGCTTGTGGAGGTGGAGTTTCTTCTTCTAATCCTGTCGAATTCATGAACACTTAGTGAACAACTGAGATTCTGTTTACACGTTCAGCAGGACGCAGTGAAGGAAGCAATCTGTCCCCACATTAATTACTTCATTTTGCATTGTTTTCGTGGTGCTAAATGAATTAGATGTCCCCCCACATACACACACACACACACACACACACACGTCCTTTCTGAACTCTTCTTCTTGTGTCAGGCTTGTCACTGCAATCTCTCTTAATTGCAGGCTCCTTGGTAATTTCTCTGCCACAACATTTTTCCAAGGAGAACCACTGGTGAGTGCTCAGATGAAAACAAATGCTCTGACAAGCTGGAGTTTTAATTTTGCCTTTAGATTGCTTGTAGAAGCAGATCATTATTAGCAGATGATAATTAGAAAGTGGTAACACTTTAATTTGCAAGGATATATTGAAATTCATTAGCAGCTGCAAGCTTTGCTGTGCTTTGTGGTAAGTGAATTGGAAGTCTCAGGCTGGGTCCTAATAGCAATGAGAAATGCCCTGACCAAACAACTGCCACCACTATTTCATCTGTTGATTGACCTGGCCTGTATTTGTATAGTCTGGCTTTATCATAGAAGCCAAAGACAGGGGAAGGATGAAATTCCTGGGATGGGCTGCATCCCTCCTAAGATCATCTAAAGGCAGTTCTTTCTTGTTCAACAAAGAGAGACAAGAATCTCTGTCCAGAAGGAACTTCCAAGAAATGCATGGATGAGACAAGGGACTCATCCTGAGATCAATGAGATAATGGTTTGTCAATGAGAAAATGGTTTTGAACTGAAAGAGGAGAGATTTAGACTGGATACAAAAAGGATTTTTATTGTTACAAGGGTGCTGAGGCGCTGGCACAGGGTGCCCAGAGAAGTGGTAAGTGCCCCATCCCTGGCAGTGTTCAAGGCCAGGCTGGACATGGGTTTGGAGCAATCTACTCTAATGGAAGGTGTCCCTGCCCATGGTGGGAGGCTGGAACTGAATGAGCTTTAAGGTCCTTTTCAATCCAAACCCTTCTATGATTCTATGATTCTATTTTATGTTCTTAAAATACAGAAGTAATTATCTTCATCCAAAGAATTATCTTTGGCCTTAAAAGGTAGAGTCCTGTGAAAAGTGGTGAGACTTGAAGAACTGAACATTCCAAGTCCTTCCCTGGCCAGCTGATATCTCTATAGATACAGAAGAGCTTTCTAATCTCCTCTGAGCATTCACTTAGGAATGTTTATTCCCCTGCCGGACAGCGAAGCAGAGGGTAACCTGAGGACTCCTGGTTACATGTACAATGAATCATTCCTATTGGGAGCTATTATGAAACACAGTCACATGAAGGAAGAGCATCTGATGGATTCTTCTGCCAGGCTGAGCCACCGTGAAGCTTCAAACAATGCTGACGTTACATTGTCAGTGTGAGTTTTCACTGCTAATCATTTATTGAGGTGAATGGGAAGAGCTTCACACCTGCCAAAGCTTTTGTCTCAGCAGACTTTGCAAACTCAGGCTGGAACCAGATCAGGGAATGCTATTTATGAATTTTCCATTGGCATTGTGGGTTTTCTGGATTATTATTTTCTTGTTACCATTTTGTTTCGTGTCATTTCCTCTTTCACCCTCAATTTACTGCTGTTTTGTGGGATTTCAGAGCTGAGAGGAATGAATGTGTGCGTTTTGCCGTTACACGATTGAGGTGGAAGAATGGCCTCCTGAGAGCCTGAATTGCCAACAAGAAGGATTTCAGTGCTGAAAGCTTTGAACTCCGGAGCTCTGTTTGCTATAGCAAAGCAGAAACATAAGTCATAGAATCACAGAATGGTTTGGGCTGGAAAGGACCTTAAGATCATCCAATTCCAATCCCCTGCCACGGGCAGGGACACCGTCCACTAGAGCAGCTTGCTCCAAGCCCCTGTGTCCAGCCCGGCCTTGAACAACACCAGTGATGGAGCATTCAGAGCTTCCCTGAGCAACCCATTCCAGTGCCTCACCACCCTTACAGTAAAGAACTTCTTCCTTATGTCCAATCTGAACTTCCCCTGTTTCAGTTTGAACCCGTTACCCCATGTCCTATCCCTACAGTCTCTAATGAAGAGTCCCTCCCCAGCATCCCTATAGCCCCCTTCAGATATTGGAAGGCTGCTCTGAGGTTTCCACGCAGCCTTCTCTTCTCCAGGCTGAACAACCCTAACTTTCTCATCTTCATACAGGAGGTGCTCCGGTCTGTGATCATCCTCGTGGCCTCCTCTGGACTTGTTCCAACAGTTCCATGTCCTTTTTACATTGAGGACACAGAACTGCACAGTGCTCCAAGTGAGGTCTCACGAGAGCAGAGCAGAGGGGCAGGATCACCTCCCTTGGCCTGCTGGGCACACTCCTGTTGATGCAGCCCAGGATACGGTTGGCTCTCTGTCCTGTGAGCACACTGAAGCTGGCTTAAAAGCCATCAAAACCTTGCAACATCCACCCATGTAGGGAAATGAATGATATTCCTCTTATCTTGCACAAGGGAGACTGGAGGAACAAGAGTTGTGGGGTGTTTTTTGCTCTGGATGAACATGAAAGTGGTGCAGAAAATTGGATTACAGCTTTCTGGATTCCCTGTTCTCATGACTCATCTGCTGGGCTGCCTGAACCTCTCTGCCCAAGTCAATTCATTTCCTTTCCACTCAGCCCCCTCATTTCAATGAGACAATTTCTACACTGCAACCTGACCAGAGGTGGCTGTTCCTTTTCTATAGCTGTGCCTCTGGAAATCCTTTATCCCAATATAATGGTCACCTCGCGGGTTTCTGGAGTGCTGGGAAGCCGTGCTGGGACCTTTGAATATTACAAGGGAAACAGTTTGGCTTTCAGTGTTTATTGGCACAAACCAGCTCTCCCAAGGTGTATTTTGCTTCACCTTGCCAGGAAACAACTGACATATAACCAAGAAAGAGATTAGAATTTGAGCTGACACAAAAGGTCAATAAATCAGTTTGGGTTTCTCTGGTTCAGTAAGAATAATGTTATCTCTATGTCAAGAAAAATAACTTCCTGAGATTCATAGAAACATAGAAAGTTTTGGAAGTGTGAAAGTTCCACAAGATCCTCTTTTTTGCATCTTTTCACCTTCTCCCCAAGCTGCAGTGTCTTCTATGAGCTTTCTATAAAGGGCTGATGTAGAATGACAACTGGCAATGACTAATGACAGCTTGCTCAGACAGTGGGTCTGTAATTAATGGGCTACTCCGTCTCTATTATTGTCATTGGCCTCACTAAGCTTTAAAAATAGCTTCAGAACTGTTCAAGACCATCCCTGCCCCAAAGCGGTTTTTGACCAAAGGGAAGATGGGATGCATGAAAAACCTGGACATGGCAGTGGCTTGAAGATCTGTACTTCTCTATATTACTCTTAGCAATCCCCTGCTTATAACTACCATTAATCATAGAATCCCACACTGGTTTGGGTTGGAAGGGACCTCAAAGCTCCGCCAGTTCCAGCCTTCCTAACACAGGCAGGGACACCTTCCACTCGAGCAGCTTGCTCCAAGACCGTGTCCGACCTGGCCTTCAACACTGCCACGGATGGGGCAGCCACAGCTTCTCTGGGCACCCTGTGCCAGAGCCTCAGCACCCTCACAGGGAAGAACTTCTGCCTTA
>JAOEHX010009578.1:66582-81677 GCA_025448015.1 Bolborhynchus lineola | reverse complement strand
AGAAAACCACAGTTTGTGCGCCAGAAGCTGCTTTAGGCCAACTCCTGCTTGGGACATGAGTTAAAATTTACCCCTCAGGTGAAGCTTTCTCTGTGCTTTAAACACAAATACATCTCAGAAGAGAAACAAACTGAGCTCGAAGCATCTTAACAAGAGACTCAGAGTTGCAAGTTTGTGGTTACTCCAATTACAGCAGGCAGCTGGGATGCTAAGCTTGGAGAAAGTAAGTTAGAGAGATTTCTTGCTGCCTTGTAAAAATCATGCCTGGCGCAGACCATGCAAGAGTGGGCAGGCACACACTGCCACTTCACAAAGCTATGAGGCCTACTGTCAAGTGTTTTCTCCAGGATTAATTCCTTCCCTAAGTAATAAGGGTACAGATAAGGAAGGGAAAAAACCTCTTCTTGCTATTGATGCTCACCTCGGGAGCAAACCCCAGCTCATTTCAACGTATGACAACCCTCTGGGAGCTCCTGGCAACCCTGCCTGGCAAACTGCTGCCATCCCTCTGAAGTCTTCAAAGTTTCCTTGAACATTCCCTAGCTTGCTTCCAACTCAGCTGCTGAACCCGTGGGGATCACAGAAAACACTGGTGACTGGGGGGTGCTACAGAATGCAGTGACATACAACATACCCAAAATTAGGGAGAGGAGGGAGCAGGAGAGCAGAGAAAAAAAGGGATTATGAATATTCCTAATTCTTAGGCATACCTGCTGCCATCAATGATGAACATTTGTTCTGGGCAGAGCTGCTACCAGTGGAACGCTTAGCATATGAACACTAACCTAATTCCTGTTGGGAATAAACCAATTTCCACTCTCTCCTTTACTAGAGGAGTATTTCAACCTAATAATAAAATCTCCACTGTAGCATGTCAGACCAGCAGCTCTCTGGTAGCAGGCTGGAATTTTAAGTCTTAATGCTGCAGTATCAGCTGTAATGAATTCTACGTAAACATGACTTGTAAAACTAAAAAGCCTTTTTCTTCCCTTAAAACCATGTATGAGTTTAAAAGGAAACAGTCAAGCCTCTCACTGCTGGCAGGAATAAGGATCCTCTGACACAGTTTCACTACTCCCAGCCAGTGCAACCCAGACAAAAGCATTCCCCTTGCATTATTCAGCTCAGCTTCACATTACTACTTATGGGCCACCACAATAAAAATTATAACTGCTTATAAAACAAGTGAAAAAGATGAGAAAAGGCAAAATGGGATGAACAGACACAACAGAGTTAAATTGGGAATTGCCATAAAATTCCACCAGCCCCACACAATGAATTCCATTGAATACCAAGACCTGGACAAGAAAACTGGTTTTCCACAGGAAAACCAGATTCATTAAGGAGTGTTTTGTGATAATCCGTAACAAAATGGTGAAGCTGCTTATTCTATTCCTGGCAACTTGTGCACATTCATCAGATCTACTTCATTTTTACTTTATTTCCCACTGAAATATACAGCAGTTGGTTTCCAATGTCCTCTATCTGGATACTTACTAAACTCTAACCAGTAACCAAAATAAACTGATCATTATCAGATGTTACTTAGAAAAAGGAAAGTGATACTAAAAAAAGTCTGGATATAATGCAAATAACAAGGAAAAAAAGCACCGACTGAGGTGTACACACACACTTTGCAACGAGCAGAATGCACAGAGGTCAGAGCTCCTGAGCAATCTCAGCTCCAGCAACCAGACACTGCTACTGATGACTCCTAAAGAACCAGCTCCCTTTCAATGTTTCAGATTTGTACATCCACTCACACAAAAGTGCTGCCCAGTTACGACCCCTCTGAGAGAAAACACACTCACTGCACTGTCAGTGCTCTATTGTAACACACTCTACCCTCTCTGGGTGCCACGTTGAGCTTCAGTTTAGCACCCTGACAAATAAAGGAAAGCCCTTTATGAAACCAATTTAACTGGGAGGTGACATGAAACATACAGCCCTTTTCTTTAGCCCTTAGCACTGAATTGGCTTCAGCTCCAATCTCTGCCAAATCCCACTCAACAGAAGACATTAACCAGGTCAGCGGCACAGGTGCCACACGCTGCCTGGCAAGGGGCTGCCATCCCCACAATCACTTGCACACAATGAAGCAGTAATCTTTACAGATCATCTCTCCCAAGAAACATATTGGGGAGGATGGGAGCAGAGAAAAACAGTGGAAGAGAAGGGAGGGTGAGATATAAAAAAACCCCAACAAGCAAGAAAGGAAAATGAATGTGTCGCTGCCTCGCGGCTCAGCAGATGTCTGCGCGTGATGTACGAGGCTCGGATAAGCTGTCGTAGCTCGCTGCCAAAGAGTGGTAAGTGATTAAAGCCTCCACCAGCCTAAGCACCATATTTAGAGTCCATGGGGTGTTGAAGGTTGCACCCATTCCTTGCTGTGCTGCCAGATGTTGTTGGCTGGTCCTGCTCCCAGTCACTGTGCGCGGGAGGCAGCAGTTGGTACAGCAAGGAATGCAATCTGGAACGCTTCCGGAGGTGCCGTACATTAAACCGGTGTCACCCATCCTTCACCTCTGCCGAACGCTGAAACAACTCCAATTTGCTGCCACTTCCCTCTTGGGAAATGGCCAAGATACAGTTGTGCCTGGCAGCCCCATTTGTTTTACTCAGGTGATTCTCTTCCCTCAATGACCTCTATTAGTTTAAGTTTTAATTTAGATTAACCCCAGCACCCCAATTAACCAGTGAGGGGAAAAGCTAAGCTGGGACTACTCATATTTCTGAAATCACGATGCATCGAAGTTAAAGTTATTAGAAGGAAAGATGGGCCATTCATCTATTGCTGCTTTTCTTTTACAAACTCAACATTTCATGGCCAATAAGCACCTTCCCTGCACAGGTCCACAGACTGTCAATCGCAGCTATTTCTCCTTGACCACTTCAGTTTTGTTAAACAAACTTCATTTATTCAGTGTTCTTATGGTGGCCCCCAAAGCTGGGCTTCTGGTCCACTCGGATTCCAAATTCCACCTCAGTATTATCTCCCTGCCTTACAGATTTGGCCTCTTCAACCACTGCTGCCCACAAGGCGGGCACTCACAGATGAACCCAGCACCTTCACCTGCCCAAGAGATGCTCCTCAATTCACAGCAGAGCCCGCAGAGATGCTCCTACAGGAAATATACAACCTGGAGAAGAGCTGGCCCAGTACAGAGTCCTGGTTCTGAGGCAGGCTGCTTTGAGTACATCCCTCACAAACATTAAGTATTCACATTGCCCTAATTCTGCACTATGTGAGATCTACTGCAAATATTCTTGGACAGTAGGGTTGGAAGCAAAAACCGGCAGCATTAGAGTTCCCTGCATTTCGCTTCTGTAAAACACAGGTCAGAATTAGCAATTTAATAGATCTTTTATTCACCTTTAGTGTTGGCTCTGTACATGAAACCCCAAATTTTACAACTATCCAAATGCTTCTGGTTAAATCGGTTACCAGAGCACAGGTGTGTGGCAGCAGCTCCCTTCCACTGGCCTACCACTTTCCTAGCCACTCTAACGTTATTCAGATCAGAAAATTCAGCCTTCCTAATGTAATAATGGCATTTGTTTAGTCCTGAAGTTAAAGCTCTCTGTTCCATCAGAATAAAACTGGGTTTTGTGCAGTGGGGAAGGACTTACAGAGGGTCAGACTCCTCAATAAATGGCCATTTCCATATTGCATAAAGCTGGCACTCCGCTTCTTAAATGAAGCATAAACACGAGGTTTCCCTAAGCTGCAGCCTTCATGCACTGGGTGCACATTCCTTGTTTCTAGGAATTTTGCAAATAAAAAGAGTAACTGGCTTACATCCAAGCTGGCACAATACCAAGAAAAGTCCTAGAGAAGCCCTGCAGCTTCTTCATTCAGTAGGTAGATGATTTAGGTTGAGTTGAGAGTAACTCGGGTGCTCTTGAGGATCTACTAGACTCGTTTTTCATAATGGGACTCTACCCACAGAGAACAGTCACCTTTAGAGACTTCAGACATTTTTCTCTGGTATAGCAACATCCACCAGGAAGAACAGAGACAGACCTTATCCTGTGGCCCTGACTCTCTCAAGTACAGCAGTAAGTTTCCATCCACAAGGCAACCTTAAGCTCACATGGCCCTATATCAAAAGTTGTGACTGAGGTCCTCTGAAGTATCTACAGAGATTTCAAGTGTTAAAAGAGTAACTGGGATTCACTGGTAAGAGAAATGCAGAGCACAGAACCAACCACATTAGCTCTGTATGTATTAAACCCAACTGGAGCTATAATTTGCACACATATTTAACATCACCTACCTGGTGATAAAAGTCATCGTCATCAAATATCTCCTCGTCTATGTCCTTCAGGTGCCTGTTGGACTCTGACTCAGGGAGGACTTCCTAGAAGCACAAAGGAAATATTGAAAGCTCATGTGTGTGTAATTCTGTCCCTAACTCTGATGACATCACGTGCAGCAGCTTGTAAACACACTTGAAGACAGGAAGGAACGGAGAAAACCACCCAACATAACAAGCTGTTAAGGACTAGGAATACATTTAAAGGCAAAGCAGAAATGCTGCCAGTGCCAAAATAGATTTATGAGACCTTTACTGGGAAATAAATAGGACTGTGTAAAGTCTTTCTGGCAAAATACTACAGGTATTTTTAATGTAATGGCAAAAATACATCTTGCAAGTGCAGTAATTCTGCATGATCTCTCAGAATTGAGTCTTTATTCATTCTTAAATACTAAATTAATAACAGGCTTACTACTAACATATTCTGTAGGTTACATGCAGTGTGACTTCAGAAGTGACTTTCTGGGTTAAAGATTCTAAACTCCAGAGCAAAACCAGTTCTGTAGCCACTACCTGAAAAAGCAGATTTAGTGAGAGCAGCATCACTTCAAACAGCACAGAAAGGGCACATTCAAAGACCAAACCTCATTTTCCCCTGTCCAAAACTAGCACAGGAAATAATGCAAACACCATAAAACAAGAATGAAAATGTCTACTTCTTCTTAGCCATTACATTACAGGAATCAACACTCAGATACCTCCTCCATAAATCTCACACAAACAAGAATATTACCAGCTAAAGGCTCAAGCTAAGTGTTTTGCAGAGTTTCTCTGCTGCTACAGGATGAGTTATAGAAAGAGAAAGCCCTTACCGAATTTTCAGGCAAAGACTCAGGGATGGGATGAGATTCCTGTTCCTGCTTCCCCAGCACTGTATACACGGATCGCTTGGTCTGTGTCCGCCGTAGTAATCTCTCTTTGTCCATCATAATATGATCAATCTGAGTCAAGATTGAACGCTCAAAGGCACCAAAACCCTGCAACAACATTAACTAGTGTCAGATAATGCAGAAACCTTTTCCTCAAGGCAGCAGTGTTCCTCTATCTTTCCATGTCAGTGGATAAGCAGACAGCATTCCAAGAGGAGGGGGTCTGGGTTTCGTTGCAGGGATTTCTGCTAGGATTTTTTATTTGTTCTCCCTCTCTCTCCCTTCCCAACCTGAGGCAACCTGATGCCCGGCTTAACAAAATGCCTTTGCTGTTCTGGCTCAGATTAACTTCTCAATGATTAATACTGACTCACAGATGCTAGCAGACCCTGGATCTCTGGGTGAAATGATTACCCACTGTATTAAAGTGTACACTTCATGGAGAAGGAGAGCCACAGAAGTCCCTAGTTCTGCTATAAAACACAAACAGCTTGCTGCTAAGCACTAGTGGCATTTTCACAGAGCTTACTTGCTGCTGAAACCTGGCTATGATGAGATTGGCTACTGGGAGAACACCAACATTATCCAAGAGTTTTTCCCAAAACTTGGGAAACCCTTCACCCCCTGAAAATGTTTTCTGCCCATCTGCTCAAAATAAACAAGAAGAGCTTATGCCTTTGCCATCTGAGGGCTGAGCTTATTTCAGACTCCTGTCAGGCTGGGGAAGAGGGCGTACCCGTGTATTTAACTCTTACTGCTGTAACTCTCAGCTTAATTTGGAACTTCCACATCAACTTCTTCCCCAAATCTCTGCTGAACAATAAGCATGTGAGCACACACTGACAAAGACTTGCCTTTCCCACTTTGCCAGATGCCAGCTTTATCTTCTCATGCCACTTCTGCAGGACGCTGTTCCGATAGGTCCTGAAGTCAGCGTAGCGCTTGGCTATGAACTCGGGGTACTCCTCCAGCTTCAGCTTTCGCTTGGGGAGGCTCCTCCTCTTCTCCTGAGCCTTATTCACTTGCTCTTCATCGCTACTGCTAGGGATTTCATCATCACTGGAACAAAACCACACAGACTAACCACCCTACACCTCTCTAAGGCAACATGTGTGAATTCTTAACATGCCCTTCACTACCATCCATGCTCTTTCCACACCGTGGTGGAATTTATGGCAAAAGACCCAAGTTTTAGCTCCTTCTGTAATCAGCAAGATTATAAACCAGACATTTGTTCAGAGGAGAGCAGAAACTGAGAGCTGAGAGAACAGCAGAGAGGGAGGAGAGGATGGTCAGGAAGGTTCTGCTTTGCCCTGTTTGCTGAAGACCAAAAACATTCCAAAAGGCCTTGTCTTGCTTTGTGTTTACCTCTCAGTTTTGGATTGTTTTCCATCTACCAGATGCCTCGTGGCTGGGTACTGATAAAGCAGCTCATCCTGAAGCTCCACTAATACTTTCATCAACACCTCCAGGGCTTTACAACCTGCAGAAGAAGACACAAGAGACCATTTCCCACTGGTGAACACCAAGGCTTGCTGCGCTTAGTTTCTCATCTTGAATGTGAATTTCTGCCACAGTTACTGCCTGTCCCATTAACTGTTTCTCTCTTAGAGATATGTTTTTATCTTCAAACTGATTTACAGCTGTTAATGACAACCACCACCACGCTGGGAAAGAAAAGGGAGGGAAGGAGGCAGGACTGCCTCCTAACCATCCGCCTGGCTGCGCACTGGGAGTACACTGAGCTAATGTTTCATCCACAAACATTCCAACTGCAGAGCTTGAAGGATTAACATACTAAAGAAGCAAGTACTATGTGCAGAAGTGTCTGATGACACACACAAATGACAACAACCTTTCTTGCTGACTCACTCATTCCTCTCCTCTGTGAAGTTCTGCAGCAGAGGCCAGCTTCTGAATAGTATAAAGGAACAAAAGGGAACATGTGCATGTGTACATCCCATCTAAACCTGACCTCTGACTTTCCTTTCTTGCATATAATGTGCATGTTACAGGGAGCAGGAGGAAGGCAAGAAGAAAAACCAAACTCCTGCAGGGCTATGACTACTGCTGGCTTCTGTGCCACTGTGCTCACCACGCAGGAGGTATAAGAAATTAGACTGTAAGTAAAATTAAATGTAGCAAGATCTGATCTATGGGGGAAACTTGAAGAGTGACCTAGCAAGTTTAATGAGGAGATCTAGAGCAAAAAAGCAGAACTGCAGGCTCAGAGATCCTCAGAAAGAAAGTGAAGAAAAGACTGGAGTGGAGAGGTGTACAAAATGATTACTACATGGAGGGAAGCTTAGTTTTACAGGGATGAGCAGCTGCTTTCCAGGGTGCCTGCAGACATAAATGCTGAGTGTAGAACTGATGCTGTGTATCCAGAGGCTTTGACAATTTCCCTGTATGCAAATGCAGAGAAAACGGTCTCTGTCCAATGATCTTATGTTCTCCAAGGACACAGAGCTGCAGCTGACTGTGGGAGGGGTTAACTGTACACTGTTGCAGCATCTGTTCCTCAAAACCAGTTCTTTCGTGGTGATCAACAAGCCTCCCTGCAGCACACTCTGATAGGAAACAAGTGTTTGTCTGGGCCTACACAAACTCTCCCTTCCTACATTGCTATACATCAATCACAGCTCAGCTCTTACAGGTAAAACACTCAGCACACTTCTATCCAAAAACCTAGGCTGAGCTTCACACAGGTTCATCTCTATTTACCTGCCTCTGGTGCACTGCCTTCTACTTTTACAAAGAGGTACTGCAGGGAGGACAAAACCTGCCCTGCTTGGGGGAACGCAGTACATGGCTTCAGGATCTGTCTTGCAAGATAGGTTCACACAGGCTTGGCTTCCCTCCCCACGCACCCAGACCAAGCATCCTCTGGGGACAGCTCTAAAGGGCTGACAGAGCACATGGATTTGGCTGGAAGGCACTGGGGTGCTGGGATGATCCCCAGAGCTTCCCCGAGTACTTCCTCTGCCAACTCTTTCACCCATGTGAAGTCAGTGGAGCTGCTTTGCTTAACCCCCAAATCTGTTTCTTTCTTTGCAGTTACCACAAAAGAATGGAGAGAACTTTTCACCACTCAACCTTATTTCTTTTTTATAACAGAGGAGCCAGGGATCATGGGTAGAGTGAGCAGCAAATCTCCATCAGCCAGAGAGACTGCAAGCAGAAATCAGCCCAGACATTCAGAGGTCTCAATCTCCCGCATGTTACCACTGTGATATTGCTCAGTTGTCACCATCTGCAGATAGATTACAGCCTGACCTCAGTAACAGGAATGTCAAGGAGAAGATGCTTTAAAATTTTTGTTGTAGATCAGCTGTTGGACTCATCCTTCCTTCCCTGTTCATTATAGACACATTCTGACCCCTTCTCTATATAAACCCATTAATGGATTAGGTTTGCTGTACTTGTAAGAGTCCTGTGTTAGCATCAAAACAAATCCAAGAGACAGACAAAAGCCCTTAAAGAACGCATGTGTTGTATGTGTCTGCAGCTAAAACACCCCTTGCAAAAGGAAAGTACCCCTACCCCAGCCTGAGTGCTCAGCTTGCAGCAGCAAAATCTTCTGCACTGCACCACAGATGAATGCCCTCAGAGCTTCCCAAACTGTTTATTTTCTCCCTGCTGCTTACCCTCCAGCAGCAGCTAGAGCACCCCAGGCAGCTTTGATCCTGTCAATTACAACTGGAGCAGCACTCCAGCTCTTCTGGGGTGTAGCAGGGCCATGGTGAGCAGGCAAGGAATAATCTGCACTATAATATGCTGGGGTAAATATTCTACCTTAGATTGACATGATTGTCAAAACTGACACCTTTAGCACTGGCTGTGTATCACCATTGAGAGCAAACAACACGAGTGTCTGATGCTAAATTGTAAAAGTCACTTTTAAGAGTCCATGGGAGCCCCTTCACTTTGTGTTCAGGAGTGAAAAAGTTGTTCTAGGTCCACCAGACAGCATATCAATCCACCAAGAAAGCTGGGAGCCAGTACCAGTAAATCAAAGTGTGCCTTTCTGTTAATACTCTCTCATACGTTCTCATTTTATACATCCCTTCACCCAGTCAGAAAGTAGCCCTGGAGTATTCAGCTCCACTCAGGGATAGCACTGCCATGTATCAAAGTGTCAGGAGACCCACCAGAGATGAAATCTGTCCTACTGCAATCAAACCACAAAAATCAACTTTGTCAATGCCAGTGCTTACAGACAAACTGTCTGTGCTGCTGGCATCCCCTTGTATGCGTACATACATGTGGGGTGGCTGCTGATACCATCCCCACCAACCTCCTCCCTTCCTCCTGTGCCCTCACTGCCACTGAAGCCCGAGCACTGCCACACTGAGGACATGCAGTCAACATAGCTCTTGCGCTCACCCATCACTGTAGGTTCTGCCTTGCTGCAGAAATGCCGCTTCTTGCCCAGAAAAATAGCTGTGCTCTTATTCCTGACCTCTAAAAACGGGGTCTCATTTCATCTTCCCAAGCAGCTGTGGAGAGCAGCAGCTGGTGCAGAGCAGCAGGGACAGGCCTCATGCGGAGACACTTTAAGTTGATGGAAAAAAGCCGGTGCCTCAAGGCCAGGCTGTCAAAGGTATTCACAGAGAGCCGAGCAGTGGGATTCCCAAAACTGCTCCAACCCGAAACGCTCCTTGGCACATCCAGCCAGCAGATTTGGAGTAAGACAGGGCAGGAATCCTAAAAAGTGGAGCAAAACTCCCTGGATTTTTTCCTCCATGGCTGTATGTTGCTGGCACCTTATGAAGTGTGATGGGGTGGCAGTGCTCCCCTGCAGAACAGTGCCTGCCTGCTACTGTGTACACACTGTCTGCAAACAGAGATGGGAGTATCCTTACTGTGATGCACCAGCACGAAACACCATACACTCAGGCCACAGCTGAAATTCAGAGCCCATGCCAAAGCTGGGAATTAAACTACTTTCTCCCCCCTCAATTAAATCCGAGGCTCTGGCATCACAGGAATAGCATCACATGCCAGCTTTTAATTTCCCGTGTATCTCCACAGGCTGTATGAAATGCTAACACAGGAAAACTGGAACACGGCTGCTGTTTGAACTACAGTTTGCAGAGCAAAGCTGAGCTGCCAAATATTGCGTGAGTTCCTTGTGCCACTACCATGGAGTCACTGTGTCACCACTGCCCAGCACGGGCACAGCGCCCCGCTCACAGATGAAAAGGAGAGGAGTCAAACCTCTGTAATAGCTGCGCATAATGAAAAGCATCTTTATCAGGTGCACACATTTATCCTGATGTTCAGCTGAACAGGGGGAATTTTCACTCCTTGCAAATGACTGTGGGACAGGAGTTAAACTACAGGTCACAATGGCACTCAATACGCTGGCCTGAGAACAATACCTCTCATTCAAATCCACAAGCCAGCCACTTGCACTAGTCATCCCCAGCAATTAATCCCCCCCGAAACACGTTTGATTAAATCTTTTCAAGCAAATCCTTTGCTTTGCTTTTGTTAGTTCACTTCTTGTCAACATCTATTAAAATATGCCTTTAATTCTCCCACAATCTTAAAAAACACCGATTCCACTGTCTTCAACTTTAATCAACTGTATGGCCGGCATTTTTCATTTCATAATAATGTGCTGTTTGGAATTCAAGAGGCAGGCTCAACATCAATCATTCGGCAAGAATTTTTCCACTGCAATAAATATGCAAATGAGGAGAGGCAGTCAGTCGTATTTCAGGCCCGACTTGCCAGTGTTTTAAAAAAGACACAAATTTATTAATTGCCGTTGGCCAGCGGAATCCTATTACTTTGGGCATTGATTACAAAGCTGTGTGAGTGATTATTGTGCAACTCGCAGGCTATCCAGGCATGAGGAAAAATTATTAAAGCAAGGCAGAGATTATCAACTCGGAATAACAATAAGCCTTAACATTTTAGGCCTCCAACTTCTTCAACAAAGAATTACGCCACGGCTTCAGTGTATCATAATTCTGAAGTCTGTCAGTATTACTTTTGGAGCTCGCTCTATGTTCCCAACAGCAGAGCAACATTAGCCAGCTAGCAAAAAGGCGGGGGGGTTGGAATTCCTCCAGGTATCACATCTTAAGCATGGGGCTTTGGACAACAGCTTTTCTAGCGCTCACGCTGCGTTAAGTCGCTGTAGGAGGAACAATGTGGCGCAGGCAGGACTTCCCCATCTTCAGTTTTGCACCCCTGTACATCCTGGTGCCCAAAGGCTACTGACAAGTCTAAGACAGAAGCCACAAGAGCCAGCCTAGACTAAACTGCAGGCTGGGTAGCAGAGAGTGGATTGTTTTAGAGGGGGCGGTGCAGCTAAACACATGTATCCACAGACTTGAGCTGAATCTCAGCAAAAAATACTTGTAAATCCGTCCAGATTATTTGGGACAAATGGAGTAACATACCCTTCATGCTTCCCAAAAACTGAATTTGTGGAATTTTATCAAATGATAGTAGGAAAAAGGCCAACTTTTTGGCTGATTGCAATAAAAAAAGGTCTGCTCCAAACCGAAGGCCCAATTTGCTGTTTCCATTGGAATGCAAATGATGCAAAAGCCTTTGCAGAAGGGAAAATTGTATTCCTTCAGCATAAAGGAGCCAATGCCGCAAACCCCTTTCACACCAGCAGTTCAGCTGACTCCCAAAGAGTTACAGAACAGACTCAATTTAGCCCTTTCACTCAAATATTACTGCATTTGGCAGCAAGGACAACAGGATCAGACATAGATGAGTTTGCTAAAAGTAAAGAATATAACTAGATGCAACAACAGGATAAAAGGCTTGGTATTCAAGGATTTCATCAGTGGGTGCTGGGGGAGGGGGCAAGCTGAGAAGGGAGAAAAAGAGAAACACTTCCATGAAGTTCATGCTCTACTGATTCGCCTCCACCGGCATCTTTTGATATCAGCCTAAACCAGGGAGGGGATAGGGCTTTAAAAATGAGATTTATAAAACCTGATGTTTTACATTACTGTAACTGTAAAGAAGCTGACAGCACACATCCCCATCCTCTGCCAGGCAGGAATCCCCAAGTACATATGCAGGAATGAGAAAGGAAGAGGAAATGTGAAATTTCATAGTTATCTAGATATTAAGGCCAGAAGGGAACATTAGCCCATCCAGACTGACCTCCCCATATAGCACCAGGCCATTCATTATATTTATCATGACAAGCACTGAGTTTCCATCTCAAGGTAACCAATTGCCAATTAATCCGAGTTAGCTGACATTTGCACATGCTTGTCTGGATGCTCTGCAAGCCTTTGTTCCCCTGTATCCTGTTCGTGGAGTACACAGACTCACACAGGCACAAGTACTTAGCTAAACTCTATTTAATTAGCTATTAATTATCTTTGGAAACTCAAGTGCAAGCAAATCTATCTGATGTGCTTACAGTGTGGTGTAATTCCAAGGTCCAGAGTTGGGACAGTAGGGACTCTCCTACCATTGCCTACACTAGAAATAAAGGCAGCTTTAAATCAACCTCAAACACCACTAGTGTCCAACCCATATGCCTATGGAGATAACCTGTTAAAAGGGTGCATTTCAGTTTTACCACATCTGTACAAGAGAAGCAGACAACAATTCTGTTCAAAAAGACTATCACGAGCTAAAAGCCTTGGCACTCCCTGAGGAAGGGCAAGATGGCTTTTGTCAGAAAAAACCCTCACCAAACAGACAGAAAACACGAACTACAACTGCATGTTAAATAAATAAATATCCTGCACTTCACCTTCCACCCAGAATTTCTGATCAATTCACTGCCAGCAACAAAAAAACACTGAGCATCTTCCCGGTACCTTGCACAGCCCAAAACCCACGCATCACACACACATCGTTACCCACCTAAACATGCACAAGTAACTGAGCTCCAAAAACGAGACCTGTGCCTTTGTCTAAAGCTTCTCACTTCATCTCCCTTCCCTCTCACTCACTGGCATGACACACAATGGCCGCCCATGAGCAGATCATCCTTTCTGACCCCTGTTCTTACCAAAAGCTCTCCACAGCATAGGACCGTTACAACAAAACCTACAAAAAAAAGGGGTCTGTTTCATTCATTTATTTTAGTTGAGAGAAAAGTCCTCATTAATGTCAACAAGCTTTGGCTCAGCCCCAGAAAGAGTTGAATAGATTCCTCATTAGATCAGAGAGGAAAGGTGGAATTTGGGGACACCTGCATCCAAAGCGCTTTAAATCAAATTCAACCCTGCACGGATTGAAAAGCAGGATGGGTTTTGTATTCAGAAAGTGTCTCGACTAATACAATTCAATTAAAATGAACTACCAGTTTTAAGTGGGCTAGATCTGATCACAGTAATTTACACTCAGGCTTGAAACCCAGTTCTGCTGTCACACATTTGCACAGGCTCCCAGTAAAAATCTTCAAAGCAGGAACATATTTAAGCCCATGATCTTGCCTGGCACCAATTAATCCTGCAACTGCTCTGGGCCACTGGAAACTGTGTAATCTGCCTGTGCCTCAGTTCCTCCCCCACTCCCCTGTGACACCCACCCTGCTCGGTGTTAATGCATTATCATCTCCAGATGTATGGGTGGATACAGTTCAGTTTTAAAAGCAATCCACAAATAGAGATGATGATAAAATGACAAGTGAATTATGGGCAGCTGATTCCTGCAGCTTCTCTGGAAAATCCAGAGTCAATAAAGCACATTTCATGTGACAGCTTCTCTCTAACCAGATGTGTAAAATGACAACCAGGTGAAGGCAAGGAAGAACCCCACCAGAAGGAGGATGCTGTGTAACTGGAGAGGAGGACACCCTGCCAGATACATCCTCTCTTACAGGGAGTGGAAGAGGTTCTTTGCTACCTAAAGCAGACTTGATCTTACTCAAAGTTAGCCAATGCTTAACCAGCTTCTTCAACAGGATTTACCTGGATGTCCTACAGAATGTAATTATTCTTTTCTTTAAAGATCAGGAATCAAAGTAACAGAACCCAGACAAAATCCTCTATTAAAAACACACTAAGAACATACACTAAACAGTGAATAAAATCAGTCCTGAGCTCCTTTCCAGCAAAATATTACCAAAGCAACCCAGAAGAAAATGAAGCTATTCAGTGTGAAGCATTCATATAGAAGCATTTAATATGCAAGAATGTAAAATCAGAAAACACATGGCATCTTTGGAGGTCTCCTGCTGGCAATGAATGTAAGTGGGATCCTTAATCACATCCTTAAGAGGCCTTGTCCACAAACGTGCTGTTTAGTCACAAGCCACAGATGCTTGTCACAGGAGCAGTTAGTTAACCAACCTGACAGACTAAGAGACTTATGAAGGTCCACACAGCTCCAGGTGTAAGCACAGTCCTTCACCAGCACACTCACAACAACACACCTTTTTCCACCCCAGAAACAGACATTTCTGGGTCAAAGTGTTTCAACTGGACCTTGCATTTTAGAAACAAGAAGTCAGCATCTCCTCAATTTCCAGAAGGCAACAAGCACCCAGACCTATATAGCCCCAAGCAAGGCCTGCAAATGTTTAAGTGCTCCTTTTAGCTCTACTTTTCAGTAAAACACAATTAAGCATCAACCCCTGGCTAGCTGCCCCTGAGATATAACACCTTAAGGGAATAACTAATCAATGTGTAATACAGGCTATCCAGCAACTGACTCCAAGCTGAAGAAACTGGCCACAGTAAGAATAGGAACAGTGAGTTCCTTCCTGCAAACTTCACATGTGGCTCTCACTCATTTCTCTTGTTTCATCTTTCTACATCTTGCTTTTGAATCAAGTTTCTTCCCAGCTCCCTATTTACACCACATACTGACCAGGCACGGCACTGAGAAGTTGAGGCTGCTGCTCCATTAACACATTTATAATCCAAGCAGCTTTGGGGATACTGGCCTTGTAAACACATGGAGCATT
>JAOEHX010009578.1:0-29665 GCA_025448015.1 Bolborhynchus lineola | reverse complement strand
AAATCTGCTATAAACACTGGGCTCTCATTTGGGTGAGCCCATTTTTACTACATGCTAAGGCAAAACACTATGAGCAACAGAATGGGAACGGCTGACACTTAAATGGGATAACCTTGATTTGAGCTCCCTGCTCGCAGCTGGGGGCAGCCAGAGCTGTTCCAGCCTGTGGGATCTGATCAGCTCCCATGAGGACACCCAGTACTGAGACATGTGGCCTTCTGGTTTCTGAGCCAGAAACCTAAACCTGAGCCTGCCAGTTGCTTTTGTCCAGGTTTTTGAAGCCCTCCTGCCATCCAAGCATCATGCCAAGGGGTCTGGCGCATTTAAATACATGGAATTATCTATTACAGTGCTTCACTATTTATTACATAGCTTTCGCTTTAACTGCTTTGTAAATCATAGCAGAAATAATGGCTGAAATAATGGCCTTCCAACTGAGAGTCAGATGCCATCATCAACCAACAGAAAGTCAAGATTGTAATTTAAGGTACAGATTAAAAACTCCTTATGTGTGCATTTTGTTTAAATTAAGGGACGGGACAATAAGGCCTCCCCAAAGGCAATTTTTCCTGGCATCACTCAAGGGTTTAGAGGAGGCCTGGGGGTGGGGGTGAGAGCAGCCTTGACCTCCCAGGACTGTAAATGTGTTTGTTATCACCTCACTGTGCCCAGCCCGCCTGGTCTGGGTCTAAGCGGCACCGCGGTGGTTTCAGCAGCGGAGCTGTGTTCTCCCACCCGGCAGGAGACACCAGCAGCAGAGCTGGATGCCAAACAGCATCCTTGGGCCATGGCCAACCTCCCCTGGGCAAAGCCTTGCTGCCTCCAGCCCCGTCTGTCACATCCCTCCCCAGCCCCAGCGCCTGACACGCGCCGTCTGCTCGGCCCCCAGCCCCAGGAGGCTCTGCCTTAGCTCCCCATGGCTGAGCTCCTCACTGCATCACCCCTCTTGGGACTGCAAACCCCATCCTGCTCTGCTGCAGCACGATGCTGGGTGCCTGTGCTGTGCCACTGCTGCTGCCAACCCACAGCAGGTATCCGGCTTCCATACTGCACCAAGCATGTGTCTCCTGATCCTGGAGCTCCAGAGCCCCTCTTCCCGCAGCAGGATCCATCCCTGCTCGGCGCTATCTGCAGCTCCCTTTGCACCCACAGAGACCCCCTTGGATATAACTGCCTGTGTAACCCCAGAGCGAACCAAGCACAACCCAAAGTCCATCATCTCCTGGGGACCTCATGAGTAGGACTTCCTTGGGAGCCTTCTTGCAGCCCCATCCCACGCAGAGATCACTGGGCACTTCTGAGCTTGGTTCTCACAGCGGATCATGGGATTCCGGTATTTCTGAAGCCTCCTTTCAATAATTATCACGCTGTTACATTGGTGAGTTTCCTGACAAGTTATTAAATCATAATTTCTAATTTAAATGCCAGCTTTGGCGTGCATGCCTGCTCAGGATAAGCTCATTTTCATTTTTATTAAACATCACCTATTAAACACACGGCGAATTTTCTTAGGAATAACAGAAAACACCACAGGTGCCTTATTTCAAAGCTCATTTTGTAATGGCTGCAAATAATTCCCCAAACGTATAACCACACCAAGGGCATTGTTACATGGTGAGGACTGATCTGCAAAGACCCTTCTTAGAATCCCGTAGGATCTTCTCCTTGCAAGCCCCTGGAGGTGACAAGGGGCTGCGGGCTTTGCATCGTGCCATAAAGCATCTTCCACCTTCCAAACCCAATGGAAGGTTAAGGATGTCTGAGCCACACATCAGTATCCAAAGCACCCAACTCCCAGAGACATCTCAGGGCTCCTGACGTGACAGTCATCCTTCAGTGCCACCCAGAACTTAGCTTCTTAAGCAGATGGTCAATTAATTATGCTCATTTGGTGTTTATAGTGCCTGGCCCTGGGCTCAGCATCCAACCTGTGTCCCCCCTGCCACTGCAGGAATGGTTGCAGCAGCACTGCTGGCTCCATCCATACAGGGTTGTCCTCCCCCCGCACTGAATTTATAGGGCTGAGCTTGTGGTGGGGCACAAACCATGCAAAAATGGGACAACACAGATGCTGAAAACGGGGATTAACAGGAAAAGAACAACTTCAGTACAAGAGATGTGGAGTGAGAGGATGTTCATAAACATCCCTTGGGAGGAAGGGTCATGCCTTGGCTTAGCCCCTGCCTCTGGGCTGCATTTTGTGCTAAAAGTCTGCAATACTTTGGAGCTGATGGGAAAAGGAATTACCCATTTCCCCCAAATGATTTCCATCTCCAGACTATACATTTTCTGTGATCAGACTGATTAGTTAAATAAATCATCCTTACCTGAAGATAATCCATTCATGCTTTTTAATTAAACACAATTATGACAATTTGTTCTGCTGCCTGCCAGACTGCGTGTGCAATGGGAGCCCAGGGCAGGAAGCTCCTGTGGATGTGTTTACCTCCAGGATGAAGAAAGGAGAAGAAAAGAGCTGAAAATGCACCTTTTGATGATGATGCTGGAGATGGGCTGGGAAAAAATAACAAGGGAAGATTGGGGAACTAGCTGAGATGATGGGTGTCCTCTGCAGCAGCCATGGGCTCTCTTGTGCCATGAGTGCACTGTGGTAGTAGCCTGGGCCCCGTGGTCCCACTGGGCACAGAAGGAGCTCAGTTTTGGGGCTGTGTACCCCCCATGCTACACGCAAAACCAGGGCTAGGTGCAGATAGGAACACGTCAGTGCTCTTAAGAGCATCGTGTCCTTTCCACAGACCAACAAGACAAGAAAACACATCCCATTTCCTCTGCCAAGGGCTTGTATTCAGATCAACTTCCCTTCCACTTGCTCCCACGGAGTGAGAGGCAAAATAAGACACAAGGAGCCAGCTTAAATAGATGTTAGAGACCTTGAAGTAATTTAACAGCCCTCTGCAGCCCCTCTCCACTCCCCTTGCCACCGTGTGCTCAAGTTCAACTGCAAGCGAGTACAGCAGACTATGTGCTGTTTGTTTTGGGTTCAATGGCATCTCATTTACACGTGTTAATTGCAACTAATTGGCACTAATTGGATGAACAGGAAACCCTCTGGGAGCACTCATACCTTTAATTTGTAGTAAATATCATTAATTAACATATGCTAATTAGAGCCAATTAACATTGATTAAGGGTTGCCAGCTACTTGGAAAGTACAACTATCCGTGTTGTATTAAGTCAGCACAAAATATGATGCATGCTTTAAGTAGAAAAGAAGAGGCAGCTGACATGAGGCAGCATCTGAGCTCACAACACATCCTAGCACTGTGCAACCTCCTGTGGGCAAACACAGTGTGATACCCACCACATCCCGTGCCTTGCATCCATAGATGTGATAGGAGAGAAAACGCACCTCTGAAAGGAGTTGTTGCTACTCAAAGCATACAAACCCTATCATTTGGGGCCCCAGGGCAGCTCAGCACCTCCCTGCAATCAGATCTGTGAAAGGGGATCTCTGGCCTTTGAGGGCAATCATAGAACCAGAGAATCAACTGTGTTGGAAGGAACCTTAAAGCCCATGCAGTTCAAATCCCCTGCCACCGGCAGGGATACCTTCCACTAGAGCAGGATGCTCATGTGTTCTAACACTGCCTTTTCCCCATGGAAAACCACTGCTGAGAGCACCGAGAGGGCTCCCATAGGATGATTCTGCCTGCCTGGGTTTGGCAAAACAGACATTACGGAGAGTTCAGCCCAAACATTGGTACAGGCACTGAGCTGGATCCCTGCTCTGCCCGCTCCTGGGGCAGGCAGGTGTGAAGAGAGCCTGGAGGCACTGTACCTGAGGCCTGGACTTCTGCAGAGCACAGATTCCTGATCCAGCAAATATGGGTCACAGCACTGCTGGGGTCTGCACAGAGCCCGGGGCTGCTCCGCACGGAGCTCGGCCCTGCTCTGCCAAGCATGTTCACCCAAGAAACCTGGGAGGTGTAAACCAACCCAGCAAAGCTCCCAAGGGTGAAATCCTGCTGCTCCCAAGTCAGCGGCCCTTCTGGGTACGGAAACACTGCAGCGAGGGACGGAGCTCTGCACTGGATCTGAACGAGCCAGCTCAGACACTGGGAATACCGATGAGGCAGCATGCAAACACACTCCCTGCAGCCCCATGCATCCCAGAGAACAGTGAAATACTGGATGTAGTCCGCTGTTACAGTTAGTGGAGATGACCAAGGCCAGGCTGGATGGAGCTTGGAGCAGCCTGGTCTAGGGGAAGGTGTCCCTTCCAAGTTGGAAGTGGATGCTCTCTAAGGTCCCTTCCAACTCAAACCAGTCTGTGATTCTATGAGTAACCTGGGAGTATGCAGCCATGGCCAAGTCTGTCACAGGAGGCTGAAGCTCAAATACTTCTTGTTCCCCTAAAGCTCTTGCACTAAAAGTATTACCAACCTGTTTACCATTTATCATCTGATAAACCAAGTGCTTATCAGTTTGTGTGGAAGGACAGAGAAGTGCAGGGCTTAATCTTAACGAACACCTGGGAAGAGACATGGTTTGGGCTGACACCGGGTCTGTTTCCCAATTTCCGTGTTCCTAAAAGGATTAGCTTTTTACACTGAGAAAACAGAGCCTGGGTTGAGACATGGCAGGGAGGAGATGCACTGCAAATACCTTGAATTTGGTTGTTTGGCTACAAACTGGGCTTTGATAGCAGAGCGGGAGGCACGAGGTGCTGGTCAAAGGGGGTGTGCAGTGGTATGTCCCTGTGCTTTCCTTTCCCTGCTCCTACAAATACTGACTGCACAAGCTGGGGGCACACGATTAGAATCATAGAATCCCACGCTGGTTTGGGTTGGAAGACACCTTAAAGCTCATCCAGTTCCAACCCCTGTCATGGGCAGGAACACCTTCCACTAGAGCAGCTTGCTCCAAGCCCCATCCAGCCTGGCCTTGGACACTGCCAGGGATGGACATTCACAGCTCCCTTGGGCAGCCTGTTTTAGTGCCAGACAGCAGATAGCAGAGGTTTGTCCAGACAAACGCAGAGAGGCAGGCGCTGATGAAGCTGTGGTCCCCTTCACTCTTTCTGGTAGAATCCTCCTATCATATCCTGCTCTGGAGCTTCCCATTTGCTGGGCATCATTTGGGGAAACACGAAATCCTCCTGTCCTCAGCCTGGCCAGGGAAACCTCAGGGAGAAAACATGGGATTGCCTGCCTAAAACTGGGCTGTAACATTTCAGACAAGGGCAATCAGAGGGGCCATCCGAGAGCCTGAAAATGTGCTTTTCACAAGTTGAATATAAATGTCTGTTGGAGAGAAGCGTCACTGACACGTTTAAAGCAGTATCAGAAAGCTGATAAGCTAAAATGCCAACAGCATACAGATATATATATATATATGGACACATAACCTGCCCCTCTGTGAGGATAGGCTCAATAATCCAATAGGTCTGTTCCACCTCTAATTACAGTGATCCCACAACCCAGCATTGCTAACCAGGGCTCTAAATCTGAGTTTACAGTATTTAGGAAGCATTGTCAATAATGTTTACAGTGAATTAATTACCGCAGCGATTTTAATTTATTTTCATTAATTATAATCTTATTAACCAATTAATTAAATCCAAATATGGGCTGCGACATTGTCGGGTGGATACACCCTGGTAAGCAAACAAGCAGCATAATCATACTTCCAGCAAAGCCAACAAGCAACGAGGGGAGACTCAGCACCAGCCCTGCTCCAGATGGACCCATCTAAGGGTTTGGGATGCTCTCCACAGCCCATCCCTCTCCTGCTTCCTCACCATGGTCAAGGAAAACCCAACAGGGTGGTTTTTCCCTTGGGACTCACCCAGATATGAACAGCTTTATCCAAATGGCCCCCCAGCTCTGGCCTACTGTTGCTCCTCACCCTTTACCCATCCCATGCACAGGTTGTTACCAGGTCTGTAGCAATGTGGTATGAGAAATCCGGATTATCGGACACCAGAGCCTGTATCCCTGGGTGAAAAGGAACAAGTTGAATGAGCAACTAAACCACTTGCAAATTCAAGATGTCCTTTTGTTTTACGGCTGCCTTAGCATTCAACTGCACACGGATACAACCCCCTTCAACAAACATTATGCACAGGATTTATTACAGATGTATACTATTTACTAGGGTTTGTAGTGATATATAGTCTCTCTTCATCATTGGAGCAGTAAAGTATATTGTTCTGACCCTTCCACTCTCTCCATTTGCCTAAGACTCCAGCCACTTGATATTTTCCCAGTTCTGACATTTCAAACATACAATGCCATATGTATTGCCACTTTCAGGTAATTATCACGTAAAATTAGGCTAGTCTTGTACATGAAACTAGCAATTAGCCAAGGATTGAAGGTCAAAGAGATCTCATTTATAGAGTCGCTAACAAAATGTTAAGTGTAAATGTGTGTCAGATGGTCCAGGATGCTGGATTATATGGGGTCATGACAACGGGTCTGAAGTGTCATCAAGCACGATGTAACCAGTCTGTTGGGCACAGCAGTACAATCTGGGATTTCTCTCTTTCAGCCTTATCAGAACCTGTGCTAAATCTAGGACACGGCCTTAGAGGAGTTTCTGTGAAACGCAGGAAAATCATTCGCAGCCCATTGTTTCCCTTGCTGGGGCTGTCAAATGCGCTGCTCTTTATTACAGTGTGCTCTGTGTGACAAACCTGCTCCTCATCCTGCAGGACCTCGCTGCTCCCGCTCGGATGAGCACAGGTACAGCCCCAGCTACACATAAGGCAGGGCAGCGAGGGCTGCCGTGGCACGAGGAGGTGAGTGGATGTGCAGCGCTGCAGCAGTGCTCTGTTGTCCTGTGTGGATGATGTAGACCCCCATCCACCCCCAAAGAGACTGCTGGGAGCATATCAGCTACTGGCACCAACCCATCATCTCTTAATGTCATCAGTGGGTTATCCAGCAGGCCCAAAGGCGTTTAGGACCCTAATCAGGTGCTAATTGGTTCAGCCCTGGTGAAGATACCAGCCTTCCTTTTTGCTGATGCAGGGGCTCATCCTGATAGCACTGAGGAAGGCAGAGCAAAGCTCCCAGGGACACTGTGGTGCTGGGCCAGACCTTCTCTGCATGAGCAAAGCACAGGGGGGCTCCCACCACCTCCACAAGAGGACACCAAGCTTTCAGCTTTCTGCTCCTTCCCCAGCACCTGGGGAAGTCCATTCCATGCAGAGAAGTCAGAGATGGGTCCATATGTGTGCAATTTCTACTCATTTTCTGTCAGGAATTTGCAGCTGAAATCTCTCACAAGCCTGATCCCTCTATTTTTCCCTCCCAAAATACAATACTATCCCACTTTCCAAGTGCACTTGGGTGAACAGAGACCAAGCACCAAAGACAAACCTGCGGCAGGACTATCCCTGAATGAGACCTTCTCCTCCAACAAGGCAGGCGACTGCACCTGAATCAGGTGTTAAAACCCCTCCTTGCATGGTTGCATTTATTCTCACCTGTATCAATGCTCATCCTTTCTTCCTGACACCCTGTCAACTCCAGACAGGGTCCCCGTTGTAAGCAAATACTTCCCACCACACATCCATAGGGATTCTGCCAGGGAATGATTTCCTTCCATACACTCCCACACCGAAGGGGATTGCTCACAGCCTTTTCCTTCCAAGTTTCCCTCTTCCCCATCCCTCTGTTTCCCTCTGCTCTCTGACTGCCATCACCTCCTCTGCTTCTCCTCCCCTCTCCCGCTCCGGTGGCTCTGTGCCCTGACTACCAATGATGCTCCCAGCCCTGCTCTGTATTCCAGCAGAGGTGGGGGCACGCTTGCCCGCTCCGCTTCCAGCCCTTCCTTCGCCTCCAGCTCAGGGCCACAAACCCCTGTGAATAGACACAAACAACATTCCCATTTTCCCTGGCCGTGGCATCAGTGCTTTTCTAATTGCAAATAACCAAACCCATGGGCATACTGCACTGGTCTGATCTGGGAGCTCTCCCCATCCTTCCTTGCCTTTCCAGCAGTGGTGGTGACGGGAGAAGGGATGCTCCTTGTGCCAGCACACTGGAGGTGATGGGTTTATTGCAGATTCACCCTTTGATTTGCCATCCAGACCCATTCCCACTGAGGACAGCCTCAAACTTCTCCTGCCTCTGTGGCGGCTCTGGCTCCTAACCTCCCTTTCCTCCTTGAATCCCAGGTCGTAGCGGCACTTAGCTAAATGCTATAACTGCAAACAAAGTGTGACAGCTTTATTTGTAATTATACTGCGTTTAAAGGAACAAGATGAGCTTAATGAGTTAATAAAGTGGCTGCCTGTCAAAGCAGGGGCTGCTTTGCATAGGCGCCCTGCGGGGTCCCTACTCATGCATATGGAGGGGTGCAGGAGGTGCCCCCGGCCATGGCAACGCAGGTAGCAGCCCGCGGCCAGCTGCCCCCATCCCGGCAGACTTGTATGGAGTGAAGACTTGTGAGCAGCGAGCATTTTGTCTCCGCACACTTGACAAAACAAAGACAACTCACTCCTCTGGTTTCATGCCACATTTTTTATTCATAAACAAGCTGTTGGCTGTAAAGACATGATAAAACTCGAGCTCAGAGGAGGCTGGCGCACATTTGAATGCAAATCCTCAGCTGCTACAAATCCCTCCTATTATTCAGCTGATTTCTTTCTCTCTTTTTTTTCCCCTTTCCTCCCCATTTTTGTCTTATGCTAAGCCAGGCAGGATCCCAACCAGAGATATGTGATAAACTCTGGTCAATGCAAAGAAAGGCACCGGCATAAAAATTCAAAGGCTTGCCTAGGAGAGGGGAGGCAGGCGGGCTCTGCGGGGCCAGGAGCGTGAACAAAGGCCACCGTGCTGCCAGGGGCTCCTCGCTGGCAGCAGTAGGTTTAGCTCTACATGCACAATATTGCCTGTTGTGATCTTGTTTCACCTTTATTTTGCCCTGGCCAGGTAGCTTGCTGCCAGAGGGAGTGAGTGGGAAAAGCCTGGCAGGCAAAGAGGTAGGAAGGGCTGCACGGCAGCAAATCACCAGGAAACCCAAGAGATTCCCAACCCTGTGCAATGGGAATGTCTGACAGGGGAAAAACCCTCTGAAAGACACAGCACAGATTGGTTATATTAAATTGGACAGAAAGTGCCATTTAGCATTCTGCGTTTTCACCCCCAAACCTTCCAGTGATCACAGAATCCCAGACTGATTTGGGTTGAAGGGACCTTAAAGCTTCTCCAGTTCCAACCCCGTGCCTCAGACAGGGACACCTTCCACTAGAGCAGGTTGCTCACATGTTCTAACCCTGATCAGGGCCTGTTCACACCCTATGCATGTGCAAAGCTCTTCACAAGGGAGGAGTTCCTGTGGTTGGCGCCGCAGCCGCGCATCCGGGCTGAAGGAAATCAAGCCTCAGGTTAGTGCCAAGGCTGGTGCTGAGCGGTGAAGGACATGGATGGGTCTTTAGCTCTGCAACTTAAACACAGCTGTGTTGCTGCCCCAAACCCTGACTGTTTAAGACCAGATGTTTCACAGAGCCCAGCACTGGAGCCTAAGGGCCCTCTCAGGCAGGACCTGACCTGGCTTCTGAGTAGCTCTCTCCCCTTGCAGGTATTTGTTCAAATCTTTTAACCTCATCCGGTCCCAACGCCTGCCATGAGCAGGGACACCTTCCACTAGAGCAGGTTGCTCCAAGCCCATCCAACCTGGCCTATTGGTGGATGTTTCTGCCAGCTCCCGTGTAGCTGGAAGAGGCCCCAGTGCAGCACATGCTTAGATGTGCGTTAAATCTTCCCCTTGTGTTAAACCACAGCTTTGACCCCCTCTATCCTCCCTTTTCCCACTTTTCTTAAGATGCCTCTTTATATAAAGCAGCATCAGCACTGCCTGCTTGGCTGGGGACCTGTTTCGGCAGATGCCAAGGCCAGGAACCAGGAGAGGGATCAAGCGATGGCACCTTCCCAGCTGGGCACAGCTCCTGCTGCTCCCATCACTCTGGGCACAGCCCAGGATCCTGGCGCTTGCAATGCGATCAATGCAGGGCCCCTGGTTGTGGACAAGAGGAGAGACTTAATTCTAATCTGTATTGACTGCTCACTGCTTTGTCTGCCAATTTGCATCATGGACTTGTCTCAAACAATGATGTGGGCCTGGCAGGTTCTCTCACAGTAATCTATACCAACGGGTCAAAATCTCTGAGCACTCGTTAAAGTCCATACACACAAAATGCACGTTTAACTCCTGGAAAGATGCTGAGGTGCCTCTGTCTCAATATTTATCCACCTTCACCTGGAATCTGTTTAAACCCCAAGAATGCTTTCAATTCTTAGCAGCAGAAAGAGGCTGTTGGATGCAGTGGAGGGTATTCCCATAAGTTTGCATTGTAATACTTTCTCATGCCACCTCATGCCCAAGGAACAGGTTAATGGAAGTGGATGGTCGGAAGGAGATGCCTAAAGGAGTGAACTCAGTCTCCTGCCTCACACTGTAAACTCCTGCCGTGATTGAGGAAACAATCTCTCAGTGTCTTTTGGGTGAAGTTCTTTGGAGTTGCTATTTCTACTTCCATTTTCCACCATGTTTGTAGCTGTTGGCAAGAGCAGCTCTGGACACAGCATGCTTACTGCTGCTGTGGGTGGATGCTGGGGCTGAGGGGTACACAGGATGCCCTATGGTGGGATGGCGTAGTGGACCAGGGGGGACATCCCCAGCTTTGGCCACTCACAGACCCCTCAGATCCACCTCCAGCCACTGCCAGGTCAGCATCACTGCCCCATCCCTGGCTGCTGATGGACAGAGCACAGGCGGGGTTCTGGGTTAAGTGCTGAGCTGACAAAGATGCCAAGCTCCAGAGCCCAGCCTGGGCATGCGCTTCCATAGAGCCTGATAATGCAGTGTGTCAGTGATTAGGCTGGGGACACGGACACTTCTCTGCCCTTCGTTTCAGCTCTGCCACATCTGCCTGTTTGTTAGCAGTGGTTTAGGGCTGTGGCGAGGGGGTGAGTGTGTATTTGTGAGCACACACACCTCTGTCCCGCTCCATGTTCTGCATCCCTGTGCAGCTTTGGCTTCCCTGTGTTTGAGTGACAATTTACAGCCGCTGTGACCCTGGCCACGGTGCTGCCAAACCCTGTGTCCAGTCAGTGCTGCCTGGACCATGACTGCAGCACATAAATGTGATTTATAGGCAGCCATCAGGGAGAGACACTGCCTCTCACATCAGCTCCTCGCACCAGATGGACTGGCTGCTACTTCAGCCGTGAGCTCGGGTGGCCAGGACACTGCCCACCTCCCTCCACTTCCTAACTAGATGGGGTTTGCTACTTGTCAAGAGGTGCCTGAGTTTTATAAATAGGTTTCTGCTCTTGGGTTTTTAAAAACACAAAGCATGAGGAAGAAGGATTTGAGGAGGAACAGCCACTTTGTGCAAGGATAAATAGAAAAACCACTTTGATCCTGTCCCGGGGACACCAGGGCAGCAGGACAACTGACAAACCATGGCAAAGGGGTTTTGGAGCCATGTAGGCACCATCCACCTTGCAGCAGTGCCAAGAGGAGGTACACTTATATATTCCCCATTGCTTGGTTGCTTTGGGCATCTGCCCACATCCAATGGCACAGGCTCCTTGTCAGGATGGAGCCGTCGCAGAGACAAGACAGAGAGCAGCCACCCCCCCAGCATGGAGAGCAGCCCTGAGAAACACAAATATGTTAAAGAGTGTTTTCCCCAGCTCCAGATCCATCCTGCAGCACGGAGAAATGGCCCTGCTCATCCAGCAACCGTAGAAAATCTCAATTTCCCACATAAAAATATTAGTGGCTGGCTTAAAATATTAACATGTGGATCGCATTGCCCTCAGAAGCTGTGGGATCGGAGTTTAGCATCAGCAGTTAGACACAGATATGGAATTAAAAATGTAAGCAATGGCTTTTTCAGGCTTTATTATTGCAGCGGAGAGGCCCTGCAGGATGGATGGCGGAGGGAGGGAGGAGAAGAGCACAGGGCTGAGGTTTTGTGCCATGGCCCCAATGGATCTGCCCCAGGCTCTGCCCCACAGGTCCTGTGGCACATCCCACAGAGCCCCATCCCTCTGCTCCAGCACCCGGGGGGACACCACGTGCTTTAGGGTGGCTCTAAGGATATACTTAGGTTTGGACCAAAGTGAGCATCCTCTTTGCAAAGGGCTGGGTGCAGGCTGGGGGTCAGAACACATCCCCCTGCATCCCTGGGATATTCCCATCCTGCTGCATCCATCCCCATGCCATTGCATGGGGACCCAGCCCTAGACCTGCTGAGGCCTCTAGGGGCTACTGTAATACAAATAATGAATAATTACAATGCTATTAAAGGGGTACACGACAGATATTCCACAAGCCCTGCACGTAACACGTGTAAAGCCCCCTTCTGAGTACAGAGACCTCTTTCCCTGAAGGTTTGGGCTCGGCTGATTTCACGCACAAAGGTGCTGGATCCATCCCAGTGGGTGCCCGAGTGAAGTTGGGAAGAGCAGAGTTTGGCAGAAGGTTAGCACTGGAAACAAAAAACCTGGACTAAATTATTATTCCACCCATAGCCTTCCCAAGGAAAATAGAAGCAGCAGATTGAGGCCTGTTTTCATATTTGATAGGGAACCAGATAAATGGCAGGCAGCTTGCTCTGATAAGGCCTTGCTCTGGGCATAACCTCCTTCTCTGAAAGCCTCTTACTATGCATAGAGTCAGGCTATCTGTGCAGCTGCACCTTGACACAAATATATCTGCACCCAAGATGAACCAATTCCCCCAGAAATTACAGGAGTGGGATTGCATCTGAGGAAGGGGCCGCAGCCACTGCTTTGCCACCTTCTTTTCTCAACAATACTTTCTTTCCCCCCCAAACAGCCTCTCAGACAAACAGTTTTCCCCTATTCTCCCTCCGCATTGCTCCATGCCCTGTGCCCGCAAAGAGCAGGGAGGGCGATGGGGATGCAGAGGAAAAGGGTCTTAACCCTCCTGAGCAATCTCATGCTTGGGAATCACCCCCAAATGTTCCTCAGCAGCAGCTGGGGTGACATCAATATAACCTGGGAGTTCCCAGGCCCTTCAAGGGCATGAACAAACGTGTGATGCTACAATCAGTGCTTCCCAAACTCCCTCCCTGCGTGGCCACAGAGCCCAAATCGCCTCCTTTTCCATGCAACTGGCTCTTATGTACCAAATTACTTTGGGAAATGGGCCTTGGCTCCAGAGGCCAGGGCATAAGAATAAATATCCTGAGCACCACCAGTTCCCAAAGGAAACCAGAGGGAACCAAAAGAGAAGTTGGTTACAGAGATCTGGGAGAAAAGGAGGAGAGATATCCAAGGAAACAGCCATGCTAAGTGGGTACTGAGCAGCTTCCGACCAAACCCATATTCATTTCCAGCCGTTTATGGACACAAATAATATCCTTGCTCCCAATTCCACTACGTTTTTATATCCAGAAGGGACTGGAAATGAGTTTCTCAGCTGCACGGCCACTTTAAAGACTTTATCCTAATGTTCTGTTTCGTGGTGACAAGAGCTCCATCATCATAAGAAGAACAAATCAGCAATTAGTCTGCGAGAGGCATCGCCACAGAGGTAGAACAGCCCCCAGTCAAGAGGGAGAGGGAATCCTTTTCCATGGAAAGCCCCCGGGAGAGCCGGGACCTGGTGCCTGTGACGATGATTGATGCTGGCTCTGCAGAGACGCACCACACCTCCCCAGAAAATTAAAAGCCTATTTGGTACGGTGCTAACAACGCAGCCCATTGATATTGTCTCATTACCCATCAGCACTGGGCCCTCATCTTTCCATCAGTATGGTATTAAGGGAAAAAAAGCCCACAGGACAAGAGCTTTTCCTCTTTTTCCCTCATCCATCCCACAACATGCTTGGAAAACCAGACAGTGAAGGTTGGGCAGACCCAAAGCCCCTGTGTCCTTCCTTATACATCATTATTATTGCTGTTCTTGGGATCTGTGTCTCACCACGAGCAGCCACAGCTCCGGAGCAGCTCTCACCCCCCAGAGCCTTGCTTTTACCCAGGCAGAGGGTGATGCTGGCTCCACGGCTGTGGATTAGTGCTGGCCCTGCCAGCACCAACGCTGAGCACCACATGCCCAAACCAGCTCAGGGATTTGCATGAAGGGAACTCACGAGCGGGGAATGGGTTTGCGCTGCAGACGCAGGCGGGGGGAGCGGAGAGGCAGCGCTTGGGGCAGGGACACGGGGAGGTATCTGTGACATCCATCTGAAAGCCGCAGTTGCCGAGGTGCAATCGTCCCCGCTGCCAACCCTGAAGGGCCGTTGGTGGAGAAGTGAAATATTAGAGCTTCGGGGGTTTCCCTGCCCCCACCGCTCCCAAACTGGCATCTGTTCCGTGTTGGGTTGGAGCAGCAGATGCCTGGTTGCAGCTAATGACAGCAGTAGGCTGCTAACAGATGCCACGTATCTAGCAACAGCCTTTGTCTGATCAAAACACCAAGTGCTGATTTAGCTGTAAAGGTAGCGGGGACAAGGCCTGCACCTCCCTGCAGCCGGGTGGCTCCCAGCAGGAGCAATGCACTCACTCCTATCCCCTCCCCTGGTGACACAGGAGATGCAGCTCCAGAACCTGGCTGGACTGGAGCATATAAACCTGCTTAGCCATGGACCGGGTGACAGGCCAGGATGAGCATCCGTCTTTTCTACACAAGCACTTTGCTGGGGGCTAAACCTGACGCTTGCAACTGCCCTCTCCTTGCTTTCCCTGCCCTATTCCCTTTGGGAGCTCTGGATATGTTGGCTCTTCCTCACCCTGGCTCTCCCATCCCATCCCAGCATGTCCCTGTGCCTCAGTGCATCCTTCTGGCAGCGCTGCCATAGGCAGCACTGACATCTCCACCACCATTAACCTGCTGCTGCCTTCCCTACCCCAAGCAGCAGAGGAGATGCCCATTTCTGCATGGGATGTTTAAGAACAGGGGCTTAAATAAAGCCATCCTCCTTCTGCTGTAGCCATCACTTGTTAGTTCAGCTCCTGATGATGAGCAGAAAGGGTTGAGGTTTGGTGGGTGAGACAACGCGAGGGGGCTGGACGTGCGGCCAAAGCACAGGGATTGCGCATGGGCTGCACGGAGCCTCACTGCTGCCCAGGCCCCCATGGACCTCCCCAGGCATTAACTGAAGAGAGCAAAGAGAGTCCCAAGGGTTGTGAATGGCTCCGGATGGGGTCTGGAGGGCACGAGCACAGACACTCATTTTTCAAGGCTCACTCCCTCAGCCGCCCCATTTCCACCTCCCAGCCCCACCAGAGACCAGGGCACATCAAGGGCTCCGCTCTCCTGCCCACAGGCTTCCCAGTGACATTAACAGCAGTGCCATGCCCGTATGCAGAGCAGGGGAGAGCTCCAATTGCTGAGCAAATTCCATGTTTAAAATCAAACCTTCTATTTTCCTTAGGAAAGAGGAAAATACAGCACTGCCCACAATGGAGAACTTCGGTGCACTTCGGGAAGTATTTAAATAACAAGATTAACCCCTTTCCTTCAAATCAGTTAATAAAAATTGATTTCTTTTGGTGTTGAATACTTCCTTTCACCAAAACGGCCCTTTAGGGGTACTTGCAACTTCCTGATGTTGATAAAGCTTAAGAACAGTCAGAGATCTTGGGTTCTTCTATGCGAAGATGAAAGCTTGGGTGCCTGTGCCCCCCGGGGAGAGCCTGAGGCCAGTTCATGCTCCAACAGAGGGCATTGCCAAGGGGAGTTATTTCTAAGGAAGTTATTTCTAAGGGAGGCAAGGAACCAGATATCAAAAGCTCTTGATCTGGAGGTCAGCAGGGATGCAGGGATGCAGCACTTCTCCCAGAGACCCTTCCATGGTAGGAGGTGACCCTCCTGCTCTCCCATGGCACAGACAGAGAAGCCAAGGCCTGGGGCAGCTCCTTCCATTCACCTCTCCACCACGGAGCATCCTTTCTCCCCTCGACGTTTCTATTTCCTTGGCCTTACCGCCCTGCCACACTGGTTAGGCAAGGACAATAGGGCGAAGAACCAAATGAAGAGTGTTTTTAACCAACACACAGGAGCCTAAAGGATAATTAAATGACAAGACTTCTCAGCCCCCGTGGGGCATCCCCATTGTATCACAGATTAAAACCGGTTTCCTTTCCAAAGGAAAACCAGTCGCTGGTCTACCTCTGGCTGAATCCATCAGACAACTCAGCTGAAACAAGTTTCCCAGTTTTTAATTCCACCAGCTGATCCAATCCCCTCCTTTTGATTTCCCCAGATGGCAGGAGCAGCTGGAAGGGGAAATCCTTCCCTGCCAGCACCGCAGCATCACCTGGACATCCACAGATCGCATCACCCAGCCTGAGGAGCACAGAGACCGCTGTGAAGGGCTCAAAATGCTTTCCTCTTAGCAATCAAACCAACAAACCAACCATCCCCTCGCATTTTTACTGTCTGGGGAGGCTTTAAACAACATTGGTACGTATTACAATAGCTACAAACAACATCAAGCCTCTGGGGAAGCTTTAAACGCATCGGTACGTACATACAAGTGCGTACGCAAGGAGGCAATTACTGCATGAAACAAAGTTGGACCAGAAAGAGGAGTCAGAATGTCTCCACTAGAAGTTTTTCTATGGCAATACACTGCTTTTTTGCTGACAAACAGGATCTTGCTTTCTGCAGGGCATTCGCATTGTCTGTGAAAAGATGACAGCAAACAGCCCTGGTCCCTGCCCGGCCCCGGCATCCCCTCGGAGTGGGATGAATACAGAAAGAAATGGAAACAGCATCAAAGTTTTCCGTGGCATTTCCATGTGCCCTGGTGCTGCAGCCTGAAGCTGGTGGTGCCGGTGCCCATGCACTGCTTCACCTCCAAGTGCTGTGTATCCAACCGTTTACTCTGCATCGACTATAAACGTGCATTTAATCGTGCACCTTTGCTCCCTCTCCCCTCCTTCCTCCAGGGGGGAACAGCCTCCGATTCATGCACCACCACCCTGGGGTCCCCCCTCCCCTTTCCCCGGGACCCACAAAAGAGAGGTCGCTCCCATGTCAAGTGGGGTGTGGAGACCAGCTGAGGAGCTCGAGAGCTGAATTGTGCCAATTTGTGCAGCCAGCGCCCGCTGAAAACCCTCCGGATCGGGAGGCAGGAGCCGGCATATGGTGCCTCACTCAAGAGCCTGTCATTCAGGGGACCGGCAAGTGATGGCTCTCTCTCACCCTCCCCTTATGGCCTTTCTGCCCCCCTCCCGTGGGTCGGCGGAGGGTCCGGGAGGATGAGGAGGGCTGGGGCACAGCATCCCCTCTGCCGCTCCATCTGCACGCGGAGCCAGCGGAGCGTGGATGCTCCTTCTTTATCCGGCTCCCCTCCTCCGAATTTCTCCAACGTCCCTGTGAATAAAGCACTCATGTTTCCGAGGGACACACGTTTGGGCTCAATTTCATGCTAGTTAAATCCAAAGCACTGCCTGTGAGAGCGGCTGTGGACCATCCCTGCTGCCTCCAACACTCCATGACTCCCAAAGCCCTCTCCACAGCCAGCACTCCTTCTCCTTCCAGCCCACCCTTTAGCCTGGGCTTATTCCTGTCCTCAAAGCTGCCCTTTTACAAGCAGAAAAGCTGTTGGCATGAAAGAACTATGAAGAGCCACCACTTAAAGCCCCTTTCAGGAGCAGAAGGTTTTCAGCTCTCAAAGAAAGAGGGTTTTTGTTCTGGCTTTGATGTTTCTGGGGTTTGGGACTCTCCGCTCTTTTCTGCTCCATCCTGAGCGGGCAGATATAATCACCCTCCACCCTCCCTGCCTCTATTCACTGGGGCATTTTAAATAAGGTAACAACACAATCCCCAATTTGGGAACCAACCTCAAATTAGGGCCTGCACCGCTTCAGCAGGGGAGATTTAATCAGGTGGTTAAGACCCCATTTGTGAGAGGCCACCACCCTTCACGGGGGGGTTTGAAGCCCTCAGTGTCAGCGTGGGGCAGGAGAAGAGGGGGAGCTCCAGTCACATCCCTGGCAGACCCCTGAACTCCAGGCTCCTGCAGCTCCCACTTCTCTCCACCTGAGAAGACAGGGATGGGAAGAGCCAGGTCTCCATGTGAAGGGATGTGATTTGCCAAGTATCACTTCCACAGTGCCAAGCGACCCCTTCCCATTCTCATTCACATTTCCCCTGATCTTACTCTACTTTAACAGCGGCAACTTTATAAACATTCCTGTTCTCTATCACAGAATGCATGGAAAAGGTTGGAGCCAGAACATCAATAGGGAACTGCATGGACGTGATTGTCACCCCACAGCTGGCTCCGATGAAGCTGTGCTTGCACTGATTATGGCTATGATTACTGGAAGCATCCTTATGGAGGGAGGGTGCTTCACTTCTAGCAGGCACTTAATCCATTTTGAAGCCAGATGAGTCCACTGGCTGAGTGCAGGGGGATGAGAAGGAGAGGGGAGGTGCAGGATACAGGGTCTCAGCAGCACATCTGCTTTGGCCTTATACCCACCCTCCTATCAGGAGGCTCATGGGTCTTGCCTGCACCACACTGTGCTGTGGCCATCGCAGCCCTGGCAGTGATGGTTTGGGACCTCCCGCTCTTGATGGGGCAGGAGTGGGCAGACAGAGGGCCCTGCATGGCACACAGCATCCCTGCAGCATCCCTGCAGCATCCCCACAGCTGCTGCGGCAGTTGGGGGAACAAACCTTTAGAGACACCGTCTGTCAGCGGCTCTGGGGACATTGTCTGGGATCCCATCACACTCCACCCCTTTTGAGCCCTTGCTGTGGCTTTCCCTGCCCTTCCCCAGCAGCACTTTCCAGCCACCCCTAACTCTGATTCAATTACAGCATCCTCAGACCCGGCTGGCGGTGCGGGAAGGGATGCGGAGCACGCTGCATCCCACCTGGATAACTTCCTGCAAACCTTTGCGACCGACTCTCCACTTGCCAAGCAAGCTGGCAACCGGGTACTGTGTTAAAGATGTGTGCCCATGGAGCCCTCCTCAGCAGCACTCTGGCTCCGGAGGTGAGCTTCCCAGTCATGCTTCCCAGCTAATCTCCAAACGCTTCCCTGGATGGCCACAGCCTGATTTCCCTGAAGTTGCTCAGCCCTCATTGAATGGAAGCGGCTTTAATGTCGGAGGCAGATGGGCACCTCACAAAAGCCCCTCACCTCTCCAAGCTGGTCTGTCCACATGCCTGATTAAATCCTAATACAGAAGTTAGAATTGATACAGTGGCTCTGGGGTGATTCAATTAGTGCAGCAGGCATGGAGAAAACAGCACAAAGAGATGTGGTAGTTAGAAAGTCATTTTCTTTTGATCATTATAGCATCTCACACGTGGAAGCAGAAAATTATAGGCTCATGCGTCTTTGCTTAATATCCTCTGGGGCCAGATTTGTCGTAACATTGAAGTTAGCTGTCAGAATTGACAAAATCATGCGGTGTTGATGAATTTACAGTGCTGCTCTCAGAAGCAGAAGCAGGATTCAGGAAATGTCTGCCAGACAAATGTATTCAACTTGTATAAAATCACCTTTCCCTCCCTGCCCCCTCCCTTGGCTGCAATTCCTCCCCTGCCTTTGTGGTCCTGTGCCGCCGGTACAGATGCCGGGCTGGGACGGGAGCCAGCTGACTTCATGTTGGCCATCCCCACGTGCTGCCTTTCTCCTCCAAGTGCCACGGTCCACACTGAGCTCAAACCCATCACATGGTTTAAACGGTGCCAATAAGGACCTTTTTTTAGCTCCCAAAGGAAGTTTAGTGCTGGAGAGTGGCAGCCAGTGAGGTTTGAGCTCTAAGCATCGTCACACGATGGGTATGGCAGTGGGAACACAGCCATGGCCAAGGGATGCTCAGGACCTGGGGCTCCTGCTGCAGCACAGACCCATCCATATCATCATCAGACGGACCTGTACAGCTGTCTGAATGGGTGAGAAGGAGGACCCCAGCAGCTGCGTGGCTCATGTGTCCCCCATGTCAGGGAGAACTGGCTGTTCTGCGTGTTCAGTTGGCAAAGAGGCTTAGGGGCAGACATGGGGCATAGGAAAACAAGCAGTATAAATGTGTCCTCGTGGCTGATAAAAAGGACATTTCTATTGACAACAGACCTAACAGGCTGCTGAGTTTTATAGGAGGGGAACGGATCCATCAGGACAAACCGCTCTTATTCCTCAAAATGGGAAGAAAGGTACCATTCTCTGTATTCTTTAACAATAGAACTAGATTATCAGATGGTGGAGCTAGCCCAGCTTCCCCGAAGCAGCACCCTGGCCAGCAGAGAACCTGGTCCCTCCATCTCTGTGGGACTGCTCAGTGCCCCTGAAGCCACCATTGGTGCTGCAGCAGACTGCGTCTGCCCGGTTCTTTAGCCCACCTCCCATAGCAGCTCACAATTCCCAAACTGCTGGCTGCATTCTGAAACTAAACATCCACCAAACCCCTGCTCCCAAACACCATCAGTGCATCTCCAACCATCTCTCCTGTTGCTGTTCTGCAAGGTGAGGACCATCCTCTTCCAGAGTAAGCACTGCTTTTCCCCAACCAGACTTCAACTTGCTGGCGCTGTACATCACTCAACACCAAAAGTAACAAAGCATGACACGGAATATACTCACTCCAGGCCATATTTTCCTGATTTGCTCTATAGTAGTGGAAATGTTCAAAGATCTCATTGCCTCCTGCCTGGAGAATCCCTCTTGCTGTAAGATCCTCAATGCCACAAAGTGGAGCCGGAGCATCCTAATCGCTTCCTGCACAGCAGGAGCTCATCTATCTCATTAACTGAGCTGTGCTCATTGTTTTGCCCTGGCTTAAGCAGATACAATATTCCTCCTGTATTTAACACAAACCCCATCTCAGCTGCTCTCTCCACACATACACGCACCGAGGGTCCCGCTAGCAAATTTGGATGACAGAGAATTTCATTTGCATAACGGATAAATGGGCTATGGAAATGCTTCTTTCCCATCACAAGTGCCACGAAGGAAAAAGCCAAACCCCACCAAAGCAAAACCACGTGTGGGGCCAGGCCTGCCTGCTCTCAACCAGTGTAACACCACTGGAGTCAATGGAGGGGCAGTGGAGCCGGTTCATCTCGTGGTGTTCCCCAGCCTGGGCCTGCTTCCAGGCACACAGGGCTTGGGGGAAAACTGCCTGCTCTTTAATGCTGGTGGAGAGGCAGTGTATCCTGCTGGCCTTCCCCTTTCTTCTCTTTGTGGCCACCCTCCCTCTGCAGAAGGGTATTCCTAGCAAAGTTTCACACACTTGATTTGAATTTTCTTTGGATTTTTTCATTTCCAACCAAGAGGTGAACTTGTGAAGGGCTTTTTTTTCAGGTTGCCTTCCTTAAGAAAATGCCATTTCTAAGTAACTTCTCTGATTTTGGGGGAGTGAGTTTTATACAGTTTGTTCATCTTGGGGAATATCTTTACCTTCTATTCTTCCATCTCTGTCTGGTCTTCAAGATATGCTAATCAGTGTGTAAGTATATCCTTTCAAATAATTATCATACATTATACTCTACTCATCTCTGTATAATTTCCTCATATGCATAATCGTATTTGACTTCCTTATGAATGTAAAAACCATCTTACCTTGGGCAAGTTAATCTTCATTGATTGAATATCAAATTCATTTGAATGTGTTGGCAAAGCCTTCCCCCTCCCTCCTGAACAGGAGCAAATGGAAGAGAAATACACATTTCCTATGCTGGTGCTGAAGAATTAGTGTGTTTACTTGGTCTTTACTTCTCGTTTTGCTCTTTAAGGTCCTTTTTGCTGCCCCACTTCTTCTCCTTCCCTTGTTCTTTAAATAAGAATTAGAGAAGAGGAAACCTGCATAATAACAGCACTTGATTTATTTTCAGGTGCAAAATGCTGCTCTCACTCCATGCTTCTGAGGAGAATAATTAAGGCACCGTGGAACCTTGATAATAACTAACTTCAAAAGGGTGAGAAGCAAAGCCAAAACTGCTTCAACTGAGGCACAATCCACCCAGGAAAAAGCGGTGTGGGGTATCAGGCTTTCTTCTTAGAACCATTTGTGGGTTTTGATAGCAACAAACCTCACACACAATCAGGTCCCGCCAGCACATGGGTTTCAATCCAACCTTGTGCTTCAGGTGTAAAGGTGCGACTGCTCCTGAGCCTGCTCCTCCTCCTAAGTCAGAGATGCTGGAGATGCTTTCCTGCCCAGGAGATGGATGACATCCCAGCCCCAGACAAAACTCCTTTGCTTTCCACAGGGATGGACTTGCATCTGGGACCAAGGCAGGGGTTCCTATGGGTGAGGTCAATTGCCCTGATGGTCTCCCACTACTACTCATGCCACTCAGCAGCTCAACTGAGCTACGAGCTGAAATGGTTAAAGCATCTCTCCTACAGGAGGCAACTATTAAACAGCACAGTCAGAGCCTGTCCCCAGGATAGTAGAAACCATCCCTGGTGCAATGCTCCTGCTTCCATCTCCTCGTGCTGCACCCAGGCCAGCTCCTGCTCTGCAGCCCCTGGTGTCACACATGGTGCTACCTCCTCAGAGGCCAGAGATGTCCTCACGCATCTCCCATCTGCAATTGCTTCCCCAAGAGCCTGTAATGAGTTCTTCTGCCCCCCTGCCCCATCCCCACAGGGCAGGGATGCTGCCCACGTCAGGGGAGCAGGTATCCTCCAAGATGCCTGCTCAGCTGCTCTCCCCATGTTATGAAACATTCCCAGCTGAGTTTAACGTTTTCCAAAGTTTTGTTTTGCCTTAGAAATATACAGTCAAAATAATAACAAAGCAGAAAACCCTGAATTCCAATAACATTCAAATCTCCCCAGATTAGGCTTCTCGCTGGCCTCCGCTGGAGCAGACGTCAATAAATCAGTGCTGGGGAAATGCCCTGGTGAGATTTTCTTATCCAGCATTTAGGAAGCAAAGCATATTATACATTAAAATCCAATGTTACATAGGGCAGAGCTTTGCCAAGCTCCAAGGGCCTGGAGAAGCAGCCCAGCACTGCTCCATTGGCCATTCCACCCGCTGGGCATCACCCCAACCCACAGTGCTTCTGCGTGGGGCTTTGCCATCACGTTGGGCAGGGTGATGGGTGGCTGTAGCCCTGGCCAGTTATGATCCTGTTTTCCCTCTTTATACCTTATAATTAGCAAGGTGAGTGTTTTGCTACCTCTGATGGAGTCTCTTTGGACCCTTCTCCAAAGGCAGTGGGATATCAGCCCTGTTATGGAGCTGCGCAGCACACTGGGCATCTACCTGTGACTTCCAGACATCCGACAGCTCGGTTGGAGCTACCGCTATGAGTGGGCTGACGGATGTCCGGAAATCCAGGCACGGGGCCAAAGTCCATGCATTCTGGCTGGGCAAAACTTCCAGGCTGGGAAACCTGGACATATGGGAGCTCCTGTCTGTGCCATTGCAAGCCCAGAGCCAGGAGGGCGGCAGGACCAGGATGGTGAGAACATCGCTGGGTTGGCAGGGCTGTGTCTATTCTCAGCTCTGCTCGTACCAGGAGGGAAACGTGCACTGCGTGGTGTGATGCGGGTTAAGCTGTTCTGGGGATTGGTGAAGACATCAGTGCAGTAAAGATTATATGATGATTAATCGAGTTAATGTCCTGTACATTGTTAACAGTGAAATTTGCAGAAGAGGTGTGTCCAGTCCGTGTGTTCGATTCCTCGTGGCTGGAACGGGCTAATTTCTAACAAGCATGGAATTATATGGTTTTTCCTTTTTTTTTCCCAAACTCCTGTGACTCAGTGAGCTATTTTGGGCTGTAGCTCTGGCAAACCTTCCTGCACAGCTCTTCAGACTCCTTCCCCAGCCTGCACCAGCCTTCCTACAAAGTGAGGGGGTGATCCAGAGAACCCCAAGTACCGCACACTGCGCTCCCTGCCTGGAGCAGCCCCTTGGAGCCCAACGAGATGCTTCAAGGCTGCTGCAGGAGAGGCCCCAGGAGAATGGGAGACATCAGATGGAAGGAGAGCATAACAAGGCTGTTGGGTGAGAGATGGGAGTTGGAACTGGGTGCTCTTAAGATCTTTTACAACCCAAACCGTTCTATGATTCTATGGGTACAGCAGCTGAGATAACATTGGGGTATTTTCCTCCCTTTATACCAATCCTGAAGTTGGTCTCATCGCTTCTGAAATGAACATTCCTCCCTAAGCAGGTCACAGCACTGATAAACAGCCCCGAGGGCATTTTAGTCTCCAAGTATCGATGACCTCAAAGTAGACAAAACCACATCATCCCACCCCTGGCATGGGCTCGGAAACAGTAACTTCGGGCAGAGGATTGGGATGAGGTGCTTTCCCTGAAACCTCTTCCCCAAACGTCACCCACCCTCATGCACATGCACAGAGGGGCACAAATGGCCGGGCAAGCAGAGGTCCCCTGGGACGGTGACCAGGGGTGCTGGGGACAGGGAGTAGCTTTGCCACATGGATCATCTATCAGGCCCCGGCCAATGCCTTCCAATGGGGATTTAATGATGATGAGCAGCAGACCCCTTCCTGCTTTTACGTCACCCCTGGGAGGCTGTGGACAGACAGGCTTTCACAGCGCCTTGCACTTTCCCTGACCCTTGAACCTCGGGGCCAGCACTTTTATGGGGATGAAGCGACACAGTTCCTGTAACCTGCCTCGGGGGCCCTGAAAAATTAGACTGAATCAAAGCAGAAAATGAGTTTTCATTTATCTTGTGATGATGCACGAGGTTACATGAAAGACAAATAGCTGCTTCTGACTCTTCCTTTATCATTGTCACTGCAATTAATAGGCTGTGGCCTTCGTTACTGTGTTAGTACTAAAGAGACCACAGGCCCTGGGGGACGTTAACGAGAGGAGAAAAGCAGCCCAATCTTCTCCAAGTTCTGTCACCTTACGGTGTGCTAACCTGCTTCTTTTTAACTTGCTTCTCAAGTGCTGGGGACTCAGCTGGAGGAGCAGAGCAGTGCCAGTGCCAGAGCCCGTCTGCCTCCTCCATCACCAGCATCACTGGTCCTGCTCCCTACGGGTGGGACGGTGGAGACTGGACGTGGCAAGGGCTTCCCAAGTTCTGATGGCCTTCAGAGTCCCACCATACTGTTGAGGATGTCTCAAGGTTTGGTGGTCCCCAGCTGGCATCTAGGTCAACATCTGAGTTGGATGCTGCCATGGGATTGTGAGAGTTCAAGGGTTCTCTCCAGGCCCCAAGGCAGGACTGTTTCAAGCATGAATGATGCTGCTGCCCTGGCAGTGCAGCCAACCCCCAGCCCACACCACTGGCCACTGCTTTCCAAGCTTGCTGCAGCCTGTGCCTTGATCCTCCATCCCAGCAGCAGAGCAACCTCCCCCCCCATCCTCTCCCAGAGCCCTCACAGCAGCTCTGCTTACAGCACCACCATGAGACACCTTCTCTCCTTCACTATACTGCATCCCAACCATCAAATCCCTATCCCAACAGAGTTAGGAAAGCAGTCGAAGTTATTCCCACCATCAGTTACACAGGACAGGGAGTCATCTGTCACCTGAACACATGCACCACCACAGGTCTTTTCCCACCTCATAAAAGCAGATGAGCCGTGTGTGTGCCTGCGCGGTGGCTTTGGCTGTGTGACAAGAAGGATGCTCGAGCTGAAAGCTGGTCCAAGGGACACGGCTGGGCCTGACCTCCTCACCAGCTCGGGGCTGCTGAGCTCTGTGGGACTTATTCTGCCTGCCTGGTGTTCAGACTGTGTGCCCCAGAACCAGCTCAGGTTTTCCCATTGCCTCTGTCCTCTCACTGCCAAAGAGGAGGATCCCAAGGGGTTTCCAACTCTTCCGTCGCACCAAACGCCCCCAGGAACAGCACTGCCTCTCCAAAGGCTGCGGTGGCAGAGAGAAAGCTTTTCACCTCACAAAATGAGGACGGACACCAAGTGATGCCACAGAGCCCATACAAATTCCCACCCCAGCAAGAAGCCTGTCCATGTATCCCTGAGTTTTCCTGTTACAGGTTTTCTCAAGGTGCTTGGAGCATCCTTTGCTCAGGCCTCCGATAAAGCCCAGCATCAGAGACCGAGCCCTCCCAGCCCCGCCTGCAGACCCTGCCCTGAAATCTGCTGAGCAGCTCCCCTAGGACCTGTGTTCACACCTAATCTGAAGTGGAGCCATTCTGGCTCTCCCCTGCTGCTCCCTCCAGCTGTGGGGAAGGACTGGGACCAGTGGGAATCAGCAATCCCACCCGGAGGGAGCTACAAAGCAGGGAAAGTCCCTGGGGTTCCATGTGCAGAGCCAGACTTCTCCCCTGCCTCCCATCTGAGGCTCCAACGCGTTCAAAGCTCTTTCCACATCCCCGCGACAAACTTGGATGTATAATTAGAAGCTTGAGTAAATCTACCCCAAATTTTCAGCAGGCTTTGTGGGTTCGTGCTTACATTAATTTAGGGGTTTCCCATTCAAAACCATCCCTGCACTGCAACCTGCTTTTGACCTTTATCATTAGTTTTTGGTGCTAAACCGCTCTTAAAGGCTTTGGTGTAGCCTATTCTTATGTGATTGCAGCACTATTCTCTTTAATTGGTGCTTTTGGAGGTTAATTGAAAAGGAATCCACGATTGGCAAATCAAAATTAAGGGAATTTTGTGGGGATTAAAGTTGTCCTGAATCAGGAAGGGAAACATGTTTCTCCAGGAATATTCAATTGCCGTGCTGTGATGTCCATTCCCTGTCCCACAGCCCGGGTACCCCCATATCCTTAGTTCCTGTCAGGGTGAAATGAGGAGCTGTGCTTCCTGGTCCAGACAAGGAAGATGCTATGGGTATAAAAGCTCATTTTAATCTAAATGCAGTTAACATGCTCAGAGTCATTTGGGATAAATGGGATACTTAAGGACACATGATGGCTAATCTCTGCTATGACATTTGTGGAGGAGGAGGAGGAATAATTTAGATGGAGGGTATTGTACTGCTCAGGAGTTCTCCTCTCTCCCATCATAAGTGGAACTAATTGTGAGGAGGAGACCTGGGCACAGTGTGGCACCTCCTGGACAAGGGTTCAGAGCCATCTTGCCAAGGTCCTCCGGCTCCTCTGCAGGTGCATTACTGACCCCCTCTTGCAGGCAGGCAACTGAGGCACAGAGCACTGCAATACAGCATTGAGATGCTTCTGTCTCAGACTCCTGGTGCAGGCAGGAGAGACAAAGTGGTACCAAAAGCCGGAGAGAGTGACTAAGCCGCTTCCTTACTGGCAGTTAAACACTGCATGGGGCAGGTACAGACCCTGCAGCTCACCTGCATTCCCAGGCACAGCCCGAGTATCCCTGATGCTTGTACAGCAGTGCTCGGACAAGAACCCGTCGTGTTTCTAAACTTAAGGAGAAACATTTTTGACGCATCCTTTTAGATGCAGATTCCAGGCTTTGCTCCTCTCACCCTGCCCGGGCTCTTTCAAGCGCCCATTTCTTAATCTGAACTTGCAAACCATCACAGATGATGAGCAGAAGCAAGAAAACCCAAAGCTGCTTTTCCCCTGGCCTTTGCCCAGCAGCCCTGGCTCCGAGTACCGCTGCTCCCAGTGTCACTGCTTTAGACAATCAATAGACAAATATTCATCACATCAAACGTTGCAGCATGGGTTTGGGGGAAGCACGAGGTCATAGAAGTGTGAAAACATCACTCCTTCCCAAGTCCTGACCCTTCTGAACTCCACAGCAGAGCTCCCCTTGACTTAATGGAGCCGGGATTTCGCCCCTAGATGGCTCTAGGATATAAGTTGTTTCAGGCTATGCCGAAGGATGATTTGCAAATCTCGTTTCCCTGTTTGTTTCACAGCAGTACCTGAGGGTCTGGGTACTTCCCCCCAGTACTGGAGGTAGCGGGTGGCCTTGTCCCAGAGCACTGGCATACCTGGTGCTGTGCATGGTGCGATGCTGCTCCGCACAGCACAGAGCCCCCGGCACTGTGGCAAATGCTAGAGACCATAGGAAAGACCTGGCAAGCCTCAGTGTGTTTGTAAACTGCTGTCCTGAACCCAAAACAAGACCTTGTTTGGTTCCTGTACCATGAATCCCCCGGCTCTGATACGCTGCCGGTGCCATAAGAAATCAGGAATGGGGTTTGGGAGTTAAGATCAAACACGTTGCTTTGGATAGGCAGAAGGTGTGTAAGGAAAAGTGTCAGATCCCAGGCAGGGAGAGGAAAAGGGAAACAGGCAACTTAGGGAAAGGAGAAAGGCAGTGAAAAAGAAAAGGTTTTCCCTCTGCTCTGCTGGCAAAGCTTCCTCTGTGCACTGGTAATTAAAGCAGAGATGATACGGTCAGGATATCCCTGCCCGCAGAGACACATCGCCCGTTTCCGCCCCTGAGATGGAAAGTCTAACCACCAGTAATGGAGCGGTGGGGAGAGCGTTGCCATACACACTCCATCACGTATTTATGGTGCTTGAAAAAAAGATCAATAGAAGTTATATGCAAGGGTCCATAAATTTAATGTAGCATGATCATTTAGTATCAGTTGTTTCTTAAATTAATAACACGGGGACGGGCCAGAATCCTGAAACATGACAAAGTGATGCTTACGTACAACTGATGTTATCTCCATCACCCTTTGCTAGACGCTGTGCTTGAAGCCACTGATGTGCACCAGCAGCAAGTGAATAGGGAATGAACTGTGCTGTGAAGATGTCCCTGCTGCAAGTGTCACAGCAGAAGGATGAAGCTCTCCAAGCGAAGCACTTGCTCCCTCCTGCCTGCTGGAGGCAAAAGCGCTCAGCACCCCCTGCGCTGACACATCCCTGCCTGTCTCCACGGGCTGCACAGGGGCCAAGGACTGGCTCTTTGCACTGACCACAATATGTTATGGTTCAGTGGAAGGACCTTAAACTTACAGACAAGGACAAGGCAGTAAAAGATGAAGCACCTGAACCCCCCATTTCCAGATTACTAGACCCCAGGTGTGTGCTAGGGAGCAGTTAAATTTCATCATTACCCTTTCTTCTATGGTATTTTTTATAGTCCTTTTTACTACTGGCACTAAAGGTGCCGGACGCATCCCAGGAGCTAAGAGGACATCACTCGTCAACCTGACTGCTGGCTGATATAAAAAATGACAAGTCCTGGCTTAATCTTTCTGATAACTGTGTTCTGCATGGCCCATCCATCTCCACGGAGGAGTTTTGGTGAAGCTGGAAGACAAGAACATCACAGCATTTAAGAATGAAAAATTAAGTGCCCTTTTTGAGCACAGCATGGAGCTTATTACCACAGAAGCGGTCGCCTGCTACTCCTCAGGTTGTGTGCATGTGCCTGCACTTGTCTGGAGAGAAGCTCCTGCTTCCAGCCTGTAATAATGTGGCTGCAAACAGGAAACTGAGGGGAAAAAAGGCAGATGGTCCAATTCATTCAGAAGACCTTCAAATTCAGACCTCTGACTTCAAACCCAGGGATGCAGGGACACAACAAGCATGCCTATGGACTTCAGAACCGCTGCTAGGGCTCCATGTCCCCCTGCAGCATCAGAGCTCTGCGGAGAACTCATGAAGGTCATGCGTTCAGGTTTCCTAAAGCTCCTGGATTTCAGGGGAAATCAGGAAGTTTGATGTATGCGCAAAACGGGTGGTCATGGAGGAAAGCTTTAAAATCTGAGCCTCAATAGCTCCAAACAAACACAAGAAGTCCCTCAAACTATTATTTTCCAGTATCTTTTCCCTTTGCGCTGAGCTTTATCCCAATGTATCAGTCCCTGAGCCCTGAAGCAAATAGCTGCAG
>JAOEHX010009575.1:0-18561 GCA_025448015.1 Bolborhynchus lineola | reverse complement strand
GGGGTGAAGGGGAGGAAAGGAGCACACTCCAGCACACACACAGCTGCGGGAGTCGGGGCACACTCCAGAGCCACATTCACCTCCAGGTAAGCGGAGCACTGGTGTAAAAGTCCATCAGCTTTCTGATAACTGCCCATGGCAGGCTCCCTTCCAAGCTCAGCAAGAGGTAAGGTGCCCTTTCGCCATGGAAGGTGATGCTGCAGGAGCCCCTGTGTGTGCAGCAGGACAGGACTACCCCATTGCACCTCGTTTAGCACATGTGTCATGCAGGAGCCAGTGCACTGGCCCTGTGCTCTCCCTGTGCTATACATGAGGTGCAGATGGGGCAGATGTCTCTCAGGTGTTAAATCCTTAAGGTGTCTTGGGGGAAAAGATCTTGAGTATTTCACCTTGTGTTGATGGCAGTCTCTGCTTTGAAGATTCTTCCTTCCCAGGATTCTGAATGCAGCCAAGGGCATCTCTTAAGTGAGGAATCCCTGCTCTGGCAACGGGCAGATGGGGATAGGTGAGGATGGGAAGATGGAGACATGGAGAGATGGGGACAGGGATTGCCACAGGAAGCTGCTCTGGGGACTGTCAGCGAGCCCCAGGAGGGAACAGACCCCGAGCTCTGTGTGCCCAGGTAGTATTTAGGTGCAGGGAGTGAAAAACCACAGGATGCAGGAGGGGCTCATGGAGGGGAAGAATGGGAGCATGGCAAGAGAGAGCCTCTTATCTGCTTCCTCACGGCCCTGGCTGCTTCCTCCCATCGCTGCATGGGAGTATGCTTCCTCATGCCCGCCAGCCCTCAACTGTCCTCTCAAACCCCCTCTGTGGGGTCTGTTCCTCCTTTCTACCTGTTTTAACAGAAACCTGCTCTGATGCACATTCTGTCTCATTTTCTCCCCCACTTGCCTTCCTCCCTTTTCCCTGTCAAACTCAGAAACAATTCCTTTTGGGGCTGCTAAATGGACACAAAATGGGTGTGGAGCCTTACAGAATCATGGTTTGGGGTGGAAAGTGCCTTAAGTTCATCCAGTTCCAACCCTCTGCCATGGGTATCCTTGACCATGTTGCCCAAAGCTCTGTCCAACCCAGCCTCGAACACCACCAGGGATGCCGGAGCCTTCACTATCACCTGAAGAATGCCACAGTTCCCTGCGAAGGGACTGCCACAGTATCACACCCCAGATCACCTCCATGCAGGCAGCATGAGAGGGGTTAATGCCGAGCAGACATTGAAGGGGCAGAGGTGAAGTATCAGCCTCAAAGCCTGCATTGGCTAACAGCACAAGCCGGCTGCTCCTCGGGAGTGGCCCCGGGAGCGCAGGGCTCGCAGCAGGGCTCGCTCCAAGCTCTTTCCATTTCCTATAAATGCCTCAGTTAGAAAAAGGAAGCTCGGATGAAGCACATGCAGGGGAATAAATAATGTCAGAAATGTTGAAAGCCTGCCCAGACTGTATGATGTAACACCAGCGAGCGCTCTGGTCCGCAGGCTGCAATAAATATATCCTGGGATGGGCTGCTTACAGTTTCCTGGAATTGGAAGGCCCTATCCCAGGACCCCAGATCAATGCAGCTCCCTCCACTGATGGCACGGTGCAGGTTTAGACTGAACCTGAGTGAGGCTTTGTGCTTGGTTTGGTGGGAAAGAAAGGAAATGCTAAGAACTCGACTCGTGTCCCTGGAATTCCCCAGCCCCTCACTGTTCTCTCAGCCCTACAGGAGGACACAGAGCTTTCCTGAACTGTTTGCCAAGGAAAACCCTGGGAGCTGCAGGCACCTGGCAGCTGTGGGGAGTTTGTCTAATGAGGGTGCAGCCCTGCGGCAGCCTGAGCCTCCTAATAAGGGTCAGAGAGACCCAGTTAGTCCTGGGAGCTTGTGGGGGGCATGGGAGCCAGTGATTATATCATAGTCCTTCTCTTCCTCCCCGCCCAGTGGGGCCATGCTGACTCATGGTGCCCCAGGACCCTGGCATCCCTGCAGCTAACTCATGTGAAGGAGGAGTCCATTTGTTTTCCAGCACTGAAGTCCCACCACTGCAGCTGGGGCTCAATACAAGAAAGGTGAGTTGTGTATTAAAAGTTATGTGTCTATTTCTATGCCTTTAAAGTATCCCTCTGAAGGTCTTAACGAATGCACTTGCCCAATCGGCCACCTGAAGAGCAGGCATTAAACTGAAGGGAGCTGCACCCTGCAGAAAGGCTGGCTGGGCCTCATGTCCAGCTCCTCATAGGGTGGGATTCTGGAATGATAGGAAAAGGTGCTGAAGTTCCCAGGGGAAGAACAGGGGCTGTCCATGGCAGCGTGGTGCTGAGCCTCCAGCAAGTTCCAGCTTGCCCAGGCTGGAGGTCGCTGAGGCTTCTGCATGTTTCTGCCTGCACGTTGCTCCTGCCTGCACCCTGCTCTTGCCTACCAGCCAAACCTGGCAGCTCCAGTAGACCAGAGCACTTGGAGCATGGAGGCACGGAGACCTTGGGGGAAATAGTGCAGTTCTCCAGGAAAAGGTGATCTGGGAGTGTTTCGCCTCTGCTCCACCTCAGGAAGAACATCAATAGCCCTGCTTTGTTTGGAATGTTACATCCCGTCCTCGTGCAACAGGGCTGCCAAAAAGGAAGCTCTTACAGATGCTGCAAAGAGTTGTTGGGCTTGTCATGGTAGCTCCCTTAGGAGCTGAGGGATAGGACGGCGAAGGTGGGATGTGCTGGGAAGGCAGCTTGGTGTCCCACCAACCGACCAAGACAGGGATGGGAGCTCCGGCTGCGCTGTCCCAGGCTCTGGGGCGTATCAGGTGGGTCCCAAGTACCTCATACAATGGCAACAACCATAGTGCCAGTGATGTGCTGCAAGCAGCAGATGCTAAACCAGACCGGCCGTGTTCCCTAGGCTTTATTGTTATTTATTGGCCATTAACCTTGTTGCAGCTGCAGCCACCTCTGTGCAGACACAGCCTGTAAGAAGCAAGCTTGGCTTCATGACAGTAATAACGTACATCAGCAAGAGCCAAATCTAGGGCCTGGAAAATATTTTTCCCTTTTTCTCCACTTTTTTTTTTCCTTTCTTTCCCCATTTTCTGCCCTTTTATCCATCTTTTTCATCCAACTCCCTTTTTCCTTTTTTTCCTCACGTTTTTATTTATTCCCTTTTTTTTATCTCCTTTTCTTTTCTTTTTTTTTCCCTGTTTTCCCCCATTCTTCCTTCCCTCCCCCCTCCCCGTTCGGGCTCTGCTCCCCCCTCACGTCCCGCCGCCGGGTTTCGGTTTCCCGCAGAAGGAGCGGCGCGGGCCGCGTGAGACGCTTCCGGGAATCCGCAGTGCCATCCGCTGCCGCCAGGGGGAGCTCCCCATGCCCTCCGGAGCGCGTGGAGAGCCGAAACCACTCCAAAACAACCCAAAACCGGCAGCAGACTGCGAGAGGGTCGGGACACCCGCACAGGGTGCCCGGGGAAGCTGTGGTTGCCGCATCCCTGGCAGTGTTCAAGGCCACGTTGGACGCAGGGGATCTAATGGAAGGTGTCCCTGCCCGTGGCAGGGGTTGGAGCTGGAGGAGCTTTAAGATCCCATCGACCCAAACCGGGCTGTGAACCCCGGTCTTCGTTTCACAACAAGCAGTCACCGTGAAGCCATCAGCAGGTGCTGGAGTGGGGTCCCAGGAAGATAAACTCAAGCGGGTTGGGGGCTGGTAGCTGGAGTGGCATCAGGGGCACAGTGACTGCCAGGGAGCTTTAACATTGAAGAGGTCTATTTCTGGTAGTGCTGAGCTGGTCCTGGTTTGATTCATGGAGGCGATGGGCAGGGGATGTTTTCTCCATCACAGGCAGGTTTAGCACAGCCCTTTTGGTTCCTCACCCATTTCTCATTGCCATCCCTGTGGTGTTCTCCATAGCCTTGTTCCACTGGCACCAGTCAGACCTTGCCTATTCTCCGCCTTTGGGCCCTTCTGAAGTGCAGGCACTGGACCCATGAAATCTGGGCTGGGATCTTTACAGTAAGTATTCCTGAGCCTGTGTTTAGCTGTCACTCTGTGATTGCACCTAGGAGTTCTACTCCTTCTGCTAATGACAGCTTGTTTCCTAGTCAATGGCTTCTTCCTGCTCCAATTACACCTGAAGCAAAAGGCTCATCCAGTTTGAAGTTTAAGCCTGTCTAAAGGCAAAGGCTGGCTTCCGAGAAACAGTAGGGAAGAGGGTTTGAGGGTTTACGTCTTGTATCGCTGGTCTCTTATTGCCACCTGCTGTCAGCCTTCCTCCCGTTCCGCTATGGGAGGATGCTCTGGCTGGTGCAGGCAGAGCCAAAGTCTTACGGATCAATGTCTGCGTAAATAACATCTAACTGTTTTGCTGATTAACCCTTTTTTCACCAGCATCTGCCCATTCCATCCCCCCTCCCCCTTGCCTCCCATTTTATGGAGCTCTACTCTGAAAAACTATTTTTCCTTCATAAAAGTTAGATGATAACTCTTGAAAACACTGGGGAAAACAGTACTGATATGGCAAGAAAATGTCTTACTTCTGCATGTGTGTTCTGGTAGCACAGGTTTCTCACCCGTGGTTCAGTGGGGGTCTCTGGGATGCACCTGAAAATGGACTAGGAATGGTCCTTACCAGGACATGTCATGCCCAGGCATTCCAAACAAAGGGAATCAGATGCTTGGGAGCACTGTGATTCTTGGATTCTCCCCCCTTCTATTTTAACTGTTGAAAAGGAGGGAGAGAAACCAGCAAGCTTGTCTATGACCAGCCCTGTGGGTCTCCATGGCCCAGTGTTCCAGCAGGGACTCCCCAACAGCTCTGTTAATGTGCCAGCTCCGCTCCATCACAGGGATGTGCACCTCAGTGATCTCTGGCTTTTAGTTTGTGCATCATTGGAAATAGCTTCCAGCAATACACATCTCGTGTTGAGGATCTAATTCCTTTGACCATCAGAGATTTTACAGTGACTAGATTTGCTGAAGTGTGGGAACAGCTTCAGAGTATCCCTCTGAAGAGAAAGAATTTCAAAGGAAGAAATTCATGGGAAGAAAAAAAGGCAGAGACATTTATTCACTTTATTCAAATCGGTAAAAATACAGAATAAATATTTTCTCAAAAATATGTACCTATAAAATTTACTGTAATTTAATGGACACCATAGAGATAAATTCATGTTTATCAAAACACTTCTATAGTTATCATTAGCTTTAGAAGACCCATTAATTCTGGAAGTAAGTGGCACTCACTCAGGTCCTTGCAGGTCTTTAGCTGCCAGATTTCCCCTGGTGCCCCGAGCTGCAGGTAGAGTGAAAATCCACTGCTTGGGGAAGATTTTGGGCAGAGTGCAAAGCATCCACCGGGGCATCATCTGTAGTCATTATTCTTGTGACTGTTCAGAAATTAACGTGGCCTCTTCATGAGGAACCCGAAGGTTTTGTGCCCAGATCCTTCCATACCCCCTGGACAATCTGCTTTATCAAGCATTTGTATTGCCATCTAGAAATACAAATGGCACTTTGCATTGATGCTTTTGGAGATTACCCGCTAAACGCTAACCAGCAGGGCACCACTGAAACCAACTATATGCTCTGCCTCATTTTAACACTAAAGAGGAGTGCTTTTGAAACAAATAACCATTTAACTGCTTGTCTAAATGTACAGCAATTCTAGAAACCCGTCATTCTATGCTCTTGCTTTTCTTAATGCTGCTTTTCGGATGAACGTCATCAGCCTCCCCATGAATACTGTTGCACTCTTCCTTTCCGTATCACATTTCTCCTGGAAAGTTAATCAAGAAAATTATTTCATTTGGTATTTAACTGTTATCTGCAGCTTTTCACCTTGAAATGCTTTTATAGACTATATGGTTTTCTTTAAACCTTAAATATGCTGATCCTGCATGGGAGTCCTTATTTCAGAGGTGGACTAGAGCAAGGGAAGGGGGCAAGGAACAAGTTCCTACCTCTCTCCCCAGGCTTGGTGCAAGTGACTGCTTCAGTCTGTCAAACTTCTGGAAAAACCCACTGAACTTCTTCATGGCTGGATTAGTTTTCAGCTGTTCTGTTCCTTCAAAGACAGTGCTGATGCAGTTCACATCCTGAGACAGAAGAAGCAGCAAAGCTGAGATACAAGGAGTTGTAACCATCAATCACAGTAAGTTTATTGGAAACTACCATGAGTTTCATCCAGCTGCCTGGTGGCAAATAAATTGCTACTGACTTTTAGACTTGTATTTGCAGACAATCGAGGCAAACAGGCTTGACTGATGTGCACATGTATTTACTCTGCAGACAGACTGATGCCAAATGATAGTTTCTGTGGGGGTAATGCCCAGAGGAACCATGTAGTTATCTAAAGACTTTGTCCTATCTCCTCTGCAGCCATCTGAGGGCCAGTTTGATTTCTCACATCTGCTCATGTCAGCAGATAATTCTGGTTTATGTGTCCAGTTTGGATACAAGATGCTTTCTGCCCCAGGAGCTGGAGCTGTCTGAACATGAGAGAAAGAAAACAAATGAATCTGAAGCTACTCCAGACATCAACCTCTGCAACATCTGTTTGCTGGAGAGATGGGAACAATGGCCCCACTCTCATTTCACAGCCCTGTTTGCCTTGTCCCATCCCAAGCATGGCCATGCCCTGGGAATCCTGGCCTTCTTCCCCCAAGTGGTAGCTGGCATTTGTCTCTGAGACCTCAGGGTCTGGGCAAGGTGGCAAAAAGGGCTTGAGGGATATAGAACAGAAGCAGAGGAAAGAGTGATGATGGTCATGCTTGACAGTGTGGGGCTGCTTTGGAAGAGGATCAGTTAAACTCATGGAGAAGGCAAAAAGGAAAGGACACAACCGTCAGTGGCAGGAACAGAATGAGGTGCAATGGGAGAACAAAGTGGTGAAAGATGGAAAGCTAATCAGTGAAGATGGGAGGAAACACAGATGGCATTGTGCATTGGGCAAGAGCATCACAGCACGATGCTGTCTGCATATGCATTTAAAGTTATTGCTCTTAAATATGAAGTATTTCTGGTATAATACAGAGGTAGCAATTTTAAAGCTATCTCAATTTCCAATGACTAAATCCATGAAAAAGTTAACTTTGTTTAAAAGAAAAAAGGAGGTTTACTTACATTTATGTCATCTGGAGTTTCAATCCTCAGATTCTGAAAAAGAATATATTAATTAAGCCTTTTAAATATCATCTTCATTACATGAATGTAAGTAAAATGTCATACAAACAGACTTTCAAAAAGGTTATCTAGTCAAGAACAGAGGGATTCAGTATGTCAGATTTTACATTAGAATCATGGGCATGGAACCTACCTGACTGTCCTCAGCCATTGACTCGCTCATTTGCTGCAATAATGTCAGTAATTCAGCCGTGCTGCTCATGTCGGGAGCAGCAGAGATGCCTGCAGCCAGCAAAAGAAGGTAGACGAGGATCTTCATCCTGATGCGCTCGGAGAACCCTGAAGTGGCTCTGGACCACTCTTCTCCCATTTTATGGTCTCTCTACAAGGAAATTACTGTTTCGGTTGATTTTTGAAGCTGATAGGGAAAAGGCCATTTGTTGAGATTTTCTGGAAGAGAGAGGTTCCAGTAAATTTGGGGTTTAACCTTCAGGCACACTCCTTACCCAATCAGCGTTTCCACAGAAGTAGGCCATAAACATATAAGGATGTGGCCTTTCCATTCTCAAACACTAATACACAGAAAGACCCCAAGCATGACCAAGCACTTGTCATCTGCACGGCACTTCTCTAGAACTCAGAGTTTCTCTGATAACAGCATCTGATCTTCTGATAGGCAATAGGAAAAAGGCTGTGGTGCAAGTAAAACAATATACTCCACGGAAAACATGTGGACCACTGCCTAGAAAGGGAATATGGTGTTTATTCAACACTTGTGTCAAAGTGTGGTCAAAATGCAGGTATTTCATGAGAATTAATTCATTTTCAGCAGGATAACCTAGTGCCCTGGAGCATGTGCTGGAATGGGAGGGTGGCCCTGGTGATGGGCATGGTGAAGGGGCCCCTTTTGGGTGCGAAGAAGGGATGCAGGATGCCCTGAGTGTGTCAGCCCAGACCCCATGGGCACAGCAGGGGTCAGGGAGTTGATTTTGTGCTGGGGGGGGGGGAAGCCCATCGCGTTCACAGGGGTCACATCTAAGATCTTAATTCATCCAAAGTGTTATGATGTTATCTGACCAAACTAGCTAACTCGGTGACTTAAGTTTCCCTCCTTCCTGGAAGCTGGAAGAAGTCCTTTTTGATGTCTTTTCCAGGGGAACACTGATCAAAAAGCGCTATCCTGGCTTTCTGCTGGTGGGTTCCTGTGAGAGCAGCAACGAATCCATCCCTGCTTCTCCTGGGAAGGAGCTGATCCACTGGCTCCACTCTGCATGGCTCAGTGCTCCCAGCCTCATGCCACAGCAGTGATGAGTAAGCTCCTCAATATCTCAGTACTTTGAATTAGGCAGTCAAAAGTCAGTAGTGGTTGTGTGGCTTAGCTCAAGCTAACCTGAAAGCTGATTGCTGCCCACTTCACCACATGCATTTGTCATCCCTAACAGGAATAGGGTTTTGTTTTACATTGCGTGCTTATCTGTAGAGGTCTCCCATCATGTGGCTCCTGCAAGGAACACTAACTCTGCACAGGTACATTGCTGGGAGCTCTGCAGAGAACCTGCCTGGCACCCTCAGGCTGAATTTGTAAGTCAGAATCATCATAGAGTCGTGGAATGGTTTGTGTTGGAAGGGATGTTAAAGCTCATCCAGTTCCAGCCCCCTGCCATGGGCAGCGACACCTCCCACCAGAGCAGGTTGCTCCAAGCCATGCAGCTGAAAATATTATGCCCCCTTCTCAGCCCACTGTGGGTTTGGTGTTTTACTGCTTGTTTCTTTTGGTCTCCTCCAAACTCCTATTGGCTTTTCGGCAAAGCCTCTTCTCCTTTTGCTGGCCCCTGGGCTGTACCTACCAGCCAGGCTCAGGTGTGACCCCGTCACGGCAGACCTCCATGGACAGCTTGGTTTTGAAGCGCTGCAGGACCTCAGCCAGCACTGGGGAAGCTGTGGGAGCTGTTCAGTGCTTCCTGCTGTCCTGGGTTCAGCAGCAGCAGTCATTTTTCTCCTTCTTAGTAGCTGCTGCAGTGCTGTGTTTTTGACTTTTGGCCTGGGAACAGCGCTGATAACCCCAATGTTTTTGGTTACTGCTTAGGATGTTTTGGTCTGGCCAAGGACTTTCTGAGCCTCATGCTCTGCCAGGGAGGAGGGGAAGGCGGGAGGAAGCAAAGACAGGACACCTGACCCAAACTGACCAAAGAGGTATTCGATATCAAAGCACATCATGCCCAGGATGTAAAAACGGAGGGCAGAGACCCAAAAGGGTGGGGGGTTCACTGCTGGGTCGGGCTGGGTATTGGGTGGTGAGCAGTTGTATTCTCTTCCCTTGTCATTATCAGTATTGGTGGTAGCAGCAGCAGTTTGTGTCATACCTTAGTTACTGAACCGTCCTTATCTCAACCTGTGGGAGTTGCATTCTCTCATTCTCCTCCCCATCCACCTGGGACTGGGGGAAGAAAGAGGGGGGAGTGAGTGAGCGAACTGCGTGAGGGGCTTAAGCCATGACATCTGCCCAGCACAGCATTGATCCCCGGCTGCGCAGTGCCATGAAGCCCCTGCACAAACCGCAGCAGCTCAAAGCACTGTGGTGCCAGAGGAGGTGACCTGAAGTAGCCCACAGGAACCAGCGAGCTACCATTTGCTGCTGGTGCCTACATATCTGTTTGCTGGCATCATTAGCTGGAAGCTGCAACTGTTTGCAGTAGCTGGTTTTGCTCCTTCATCTAGATAAGACCGAAGAGCCGATGGTCAGATACGGTTTCTTTACTGGTGCGAGTACAAAGTGCAGCATGGATGTGGTGCAGTAGGTTGTGCTTCTCCAGCTGCCAGGAGCAAGAAAATGGGTTTATCTGGAAACTGGAGAATAGCCCTCATTTCTGAGTCTGTCTCATTCCTGCAGACAGCTCAGAGCTACCTATGCCCCTCTGCTGGGGCAGCTTCCAGGGGAGGGGAAGGAGTCATTCAGAGCCACACTGCAGGGAGGAGGTAACACTGGGGTGCTGCAGGGTGAGGAGCCCTCTGTGATCCCAACCCCTTTCCTTGTCTGTTCTGAGGTCTAGGGAGCAAGAGAGGGTCCAAAAACTGTCCAAAGCGGGGTCTGATGGGGGTCTGAGCAGAACCCTCTGGTGCCCCATCGCTGCTGACCAGGGTGTGCAGCCCATGGGTGTTGTTGAGGGGGCACACATGAAACAGTGTGTGGGTGTTTTGGTGGTAAATGAGGGGGGTAAATTCAGCCCTAGGGCAGAGTGACGTTTGTGTCCTTTTCCTCCCTTATCTGAAAGGGCAGGGTAGATGCATGAGGAGATCATGTGGCTTTGGAGACCATATCTTGGTTTTTAATCCTCCTTAATAAATGGGCAACTTTTGACTAAAGCAAACTCACACATGGAAACTCCATGTCACCAGTTAACATCAGCAGTAAATGTTACATCACATTAACTGTGTTTCCCGAGCACCTCTGAAGTGGCTGCAATGTCCCACCTGAGCGCTGGCATCTCAGCTGCAGCAGATGCCACATACTTGGCCACATAAAAAGCTGCAACCATGGTTTGTGGGAACCCCTCCTGACCAGCTCTTCCTTCTGCTCCTGAGAAAGCAGAGCTGCTCAGGACTTCTGGGCTTGCTTCCTCTTGAGCTGGATCCAGCCCTACGCCCAGAGGTATGCAGGTGACTTGATGGAGCCACTAGCTCTTGTTTCTATTCTATTCTAGTATAAATAGAAGGTTGCACTGCCTACCTCATAACTTCCTCTGCCTTTAGATGTGCAGCCTTTTCCTCCCTCCCAGCACTCGTAAGAACCTAATTCACGTGCCTTGATGACTCTGGTTTGACACAGCACCTTTCCTTTCTCTTCTGAAATGACTTTTCCCTAGGTTGGCCAGGTGGCAAACATGATGCACCACACTGGGAGCACATCAAGAACTCATTTCTCCCACTCAGGCTGTTTTTAAATGCTCACAAGGACTCTAAATTGTCTTACAATCCTGGCACTAGTCCTCCTGAGGAGCTGATAGCATGAAATGAGAATTACGGGTGCTCCAAACTCTGCTAACCTGTACTTATGCAGAAAGTAAAATGCTTCCAGAAGAGTAAAACTGAAAGAACACAGATTTCCCTGTGCTCTGCCCTGCAGGGATGGACCCACTGCCAGGTAATCAGAGAATCACAGGATGGTTTGGGTTGGAAGGGATCTTAAAACTCCTCCAGCTCCAACGCCTGCCCCGGGCAGGGACACCTTCCACTCAAGCAGCTTGCTCCAAGCACTGTCCAGCCTGGCCTTGAATGCTGCCAGGGATGCGGCATCCGAAGGAATAGTGAAAGAAGACACTTGTAGGTGTGAGTTGAGCTTACACAAGGCTGCATTTAAATATGCTGTAATTAGAGATCTCTTCTGCTTAATTAGTTAATTCAGCTCCAGTGTGGCCTGTTAAGCAGTCGGCAGCATTTGTCTCTGCTCACCTCCTGAGGCTTAGTTTGCCACGGTCGAGCAGTATCCTCCCCACACATAGGTACATCATATTACTGCAGACACTTGTAATGTGGTTTAGACAGGCTGAGAGAGCTGGGCTGCTTCAGCCTGGAGAAGAGAAGGCTCCTTAAGGGGAGATCGTAGAGCAGCTCCAGTGCCTGAAGGGGCTACAGCAAGGGGCTACTGGAGAGGGGCTTTGGACAAGGGCCTGCAGGGACAGGACAACGGGAATGGCTTTAACCTGCAGAGGGGAGACTGAGATGAGCTCTTAGCAGGAAGTTCTAAATAAAAAGTTCTAAATAAATAAAGGTATTTAATCTTAGACCATAAATATGATATTATGATAAAGAGATACTTCATCATTTTATCTTAGATATTTAATCTTGATCTCATATACATAAATAAATAATGCATCTCAGGCAGGTACTGCTGCAGCTCTCTCACAGAACTTCAGGAAAACACCCTGATGTTAAACTTAATTCTGCTCATATTTAAAAAGATTTTTCTCTTTTTTCCTTCCTACCTTCAGAAAATGAAGATGCTGCCAATTTCCTAAACGTCTGCAGGGGAGCACAGCAATGGACCTGCCTCCCAATCCCTACTTTTTCATTTCACTCACAGTTTTATTCAAGCCTCAATGTATAATCTAATCATGATAGTGCACGAAACCCACAATGGAATAACTTAAAGTTTTTTTTATTAATGGTCGGTTTGAACTTCGAGCTCTGTACAAATATGAAAGCTCTCTATAAGTTAAATAAATACATTATTTACCTGCATTAAGACATAAATAGCTGATGAGACACACATGAAACATTCACACTGCCTTTGGGCTGTCAGCGCTCAGTGGCAGCTTTGCAGGATTCCAGCAGAACTGGCTCTAGTGTTGGGTAAGAGGAATCTCGGACCTGCTAGGATGGCATCACTCATCAGCAGGGCAGTGCTCGTGAAACCTCTGTAAGAACTTCTTGTACTGCTGCAGGGCTTTGCGCAGGGTCACCTCTTTTATCACACAGCCACCATCCTTCTCAAGTTTCTAGAAGAATAATAATACCAACAGGTAATAGTGGAAATAAGGGAGAGAATAAAAAGAGCATATTGCTGCAGAGCTGAGGCCGTATTATTCAACCACAGCTAGGTGATATCTAATCAGAAGGAATGAGAGACCTTCGTGAATGAACAGAGAGAAGACTTCTGAGTGGCGGAACAGCACTTCTTGGCTGACTCTGCTTACTGAGATGCGGCTTAGGGCCTTTTCTTATTCATCTCCTGGCTAATGACAAGTTAGGATTTGTTGAAGGGTGATGCATCTTTTAGAAATCTCTAACTTCCATCCAGACTCTACACAGGCAAATGTTTTCTGTAAAACCATTGCAAAATGAAGAGCATATGGAAACAGCATCACAATTTTGCTGTTGGCTTTAGTTGACCAGGCTGCTGAGTTGTTTAATTTCATGCTTTGAAAATTAATAAGCCATTCATTCATGATAACGTCAGATTTTGACCTATTTAATTACTATAAATAACGGACAAAGAACTTACTGTATGTGGTTTACTTAAAGCTGATATTATGGTCTCCTTGTTTTTCTCCATCAGAGAAAAGTATGTTCTCATTTGATCATTATTAGCGTAATGCTTCAGCTGTTTCATGGTTCTGTTCAGGTGACAGGGAACGCGGTTGCACTAAAAAACAAATATACCAAGCCATAGTAAAATTATTTACAGCATCAGGTGAGTTAAATTTTATCTTTCATTCAGTTCAATAACTAACTGCATGTACAGCAGAAACAGGGATTACTCAGTGTCTAAGCTAGTTCTGCACAATTAGGGAAAACGGTACTTGAAGCAACCTGTTCTAGTGGAATGTGTCCCTGCCCATGGTAGGGAGTGGAACTGGATGAGCTTTAAGCCCCTTCCAACCCAAACCAGTCTGATTCTAAGATCCCTATGACTTTCCTGTGTTTTCTGGAATTTGATAAAAATTCTATGGCAGGAGAGAAAAATGCATGCAGCATCAAAAAACCACCCCCAATAATAGAGAGGAAAAACAGGACAAGAGTTGTAAAAGAGTATTAAAATCCATTGGGGTTGCAGTGATTCATCAAAATCACACTGAAAAGATTACATCTGCTAATTGCCTTTCACAGCCACTGTCTCCATGCAGAAGGACAGAAACTCTGTCCTCTTCTGTCTCTAAGGTCTGTTCTTCACCCTCTTTAAAGTTGCAAACTCTAAACATGCCCCTAAAGACAAAGCCTCCCAACAACAGAGTGCTTGCTCTTCCTTGTTCTTCATGAACCCTTTTTCACTTCACAGAGCCTGAGAAATCTGCAGACCACAGGCTGAAAACCACTGATCGACAGGGCTGTGTGTGATAACTTGCCTGCAAATTGCTTCCTTCAGAGACAACTCCACGATGCTTTAAAACACCCAACTTGTCTGTTTGCCAAGAGGTAAGAACATGTCAGTGTTTGCAGCACCAACCATATTCACTGTCTCTGTTCTAAACGACAGCAAGTTATAAGAGAGGTCTTCACCTTATATAATAATGTCAAGAACAGCCTCAGTATTAAGCTCTCTGCAAGACCTCCTGAGATTGCCTTCGGTAGGAGCATGACCAAGTCTCAGAATCGGTTATTTATTTCCATTACTTTTTACATACAAGAAAATGCACTGAATTTGGTAGAATGATGAATATAGTGATGAATACACTCTTAGCACGTGTATCCCCTTGTTGGGAGATTCAGCCTCTTTTAGTAGCCTAGCTCCAGCTTTCTCTCCAGTTCTGCTGCAAAGCACCACCATTTTCCACAGGAAGTAATAAAGAAGCTTTAAAATTCCTACCTGAAATTTCTTGGCAGGTACTGGAAGAAAGATCTAAAATTTTAAAGCAGAAAACAGTTAGAAGGTAATTCTCTTTGAAGTGACTGCCGCATTGTTAAGCGTCTCTACCTAACTACATATCGTCTCCATCAGGTTTTCTATTTCTGAACTTCCTTTGGGGAAACAATTGCAGCACCAGCTTCCGAGGAGAGGCTGACACACAATGCCTTCAACATCTCAAGTCAAACAAACAAAACAGGACACGCAACCTAAGCTGAAACTAGCCCAGGCTTGATTTTAGGCTTCCATTAAAACCAGTAGAAAATGAAGGAGAAAAGGCAACGACCCACCTTCTCATCTGCCAGATCCACTAAATTCTTGAAGTTTTCTAGAAATTCTTCTGTCGCACTTCCCATTGAGTCAGAGAAGCCGACACTCAATAAGAAGATACAGAGCAACAGCATGTTCGCTTCCAGGAAAGCTAGGTTTGATTTATGCCAGTTTAACACCACCAGCTGCCTATATATACCCAGGTACACCTTGAATATTAAATCAATGGGAAAGTTTTCTCATATAGGAAAAGGCACAAGAACACAGTCTGAATTACTACAGGCACTGTGGGATGGATGCCTCAGTGGGGACAGGTTGGGGGTTTCCTTCCCTCTGACATCAAATAAGGGAAAATACCTTTGTAGATAAGAGATGTCATTTTTTTACACGGTATCAAAAGCTCATCACAGGAAATAGGAGCATTCCTTCTATAACACACATCCTTATGTGGCTCTCTTCTTATTTCTGCATCACACAATCAGGTAGATGGAGATCTGGAAACCCAAATAGTTCTTACATTCCACTCAGTAATAGGACATCCTTTGCTCACAAGGGTTTTCTAATATGAACTGTGGTTCTAGGTATAGTAAAAAATCATAGCAAGCTCTTATGCATCACAGACCCTAACACCACTTAACCAGTTTGACTCCTTTAGCCCTCCTCCTTCACCCTTACTTTTCTGTGAAATTCAGTATATAATATGAAGCTAAGGAAAACGTGTTTAACTAGCCACAGCCAAATAGCAAGAGCATGATGGGCACTAACGGCAGAAATGAGCAGTCCTGGCATCCGGACTTGTCCTTTAACATTAGTGGAAAATATCTACTGAAAAATACTGAAGTGCCTATAAATGGTTAAATCCTCCCTTTGGAGGGCTGGAAAGGGCTTGTGAGAGGCCAACAGTGGCTCATTAAAAGGTTATAATTTTCCAGCAAAATCAGACCAATCATTCAACAGGGTGAGAAGAGTCATCTGGTTTTCCATAGCCATCTGCTTGAGAATCAAGAAACGCAGGAGCCCTTGAGCAGTCGGTTGCAGAATGTTGCAAACAACCTTATACAATCAAATAATTAATTGCTCAGTACATAATATGATGAACAGATCCCCATCAGTCTTGTTAAAACCACCACTAAACAGTTAGATATTCCTTTACTATTCAAATACCTATTCTTGTCCTAAAATTCAACCAGAGGAGAATGCCTACAAGTTAAGAAAACCTTTTTTTTATTGAACCATTAGTTAGAATCTTTTGATTCTACCTGAAAAAGCTTTTAACACCAGGCTCATAAAGTATCTATTGACAGAGCATATCCAGAGAAACTTAAGAGGCCCCCAGCTGAAAATGTTTGCATATTGGAAGAGCACACAAGGAATAACACAACACAAACTGGCACTCCTCCATAGAAATCAGTGTCTGACCACTCTTAGTGACAGGATGCTGAAGAAGAGACTTTTGCCTGACCATATATGGAGAGAGATAAAAAGTACCTGTGACAAACCAGGCAGAAGAAACGCAGGTCTTCTGAAAGGTTTCCCCTTCCCACATGGAAAAATGCTTGGTTCATAGCCAAACAAGCATTGACATGTTTCATAGCAGGGCTATAAAGCAAGCATTTTGTTACATTTCCAAACAGTGGAAGTTTTATTACAAATTAGTATAGACATTAGTTTCTATGATAGATAGTTCATATGATATTCCAATAGAGTTTATATTTTGTTCCATTTAGTAAGAATTGAAGGAGCAAATGTTTCTTGCTGTATTGGCAAAGTATCTAATCCCTTGGGGCTGTTAGCAGCCTGTGAATCATCAACACCGTCTCACTCAGTTTTCAAATAAGGACAGATTTTGCCCCCAAACTGGTCACACCCATGGTGATATCACTTGGTAGGACCTGGGAGAGAAGCAAGAGGAACGTGATTTTTACTAACAGAAGACTTCTGTCCATCACCCATGGGTAGAACAGTGGCGGTTCTTCGTATGCCATTACCGATGAGTCTGGCAGAATTTGTACAAAGAAAGAGCTGTGACAATATGAGAGGCACATGGGAGCAGAATGGAAAAAAATGCATGAAGGGAACATAGGATAAGTGTTTCCCAGTAAAATCCCATGCACCCAACTGCAGCAGAGACAAATGAGATCAATATGTAAGGTTCCATCTCCCAGATGAGTGCAAGTATCTTGTCCATCAGACACTGAATTTCAACTCCATTATTTGGCAGTCTCCCTTCAGATGCACAGAGGAGGCATTTCTGAAGGCTTTCTAATTTTGCTCTAATTTAATTAGGAAACTGAGGTTTTCTTTGGCTTCTTTTCCAGCCTGTAGCAATTGCTGGGATCACTCACCTGGAAGCATGCAGTGGCTTTGGTCAGCTGCCACTGAGCCACCTGTGGAACAACAGAAGCTGTTTGCATTTCATGCGAAGAGCTGCTGTGATTTATTTTCATGTTTGGGTAAGTCCAACACCATTCCCCTTTGGCAACTCTCAGTCCACAAGAGACATTGTCAGAAACTTGCGAGCAAATAAAAAGAAGGCAATACTGTTTCTTTACAAACATCTTATATTCCGTCTCCAACAACCTTTGAAGGCAGGCGGAAAACATGGAAAAGAATACTATATGCCATGAAGTAAAACATCTCTACATGATGGGAGGCCACATGCCTGGGTTGGACACTCCATGCATCAGAATGGTATTTGAGTGATCACAATGGCCCATATTAATTGCCACAATCAGAAGCTGAAGTACAACACTCGTGCTTCACAGCCACTGCGAGGGGGATGTGGCAGAGGGACCTCACACATCTCATATATTCTGACAGCACTTCTTGAGTCCTGCTAAGATGTTAACGTCAAAGATGCCTTATACCACTTACTTAGTCATTCTTTCCCTACTTTTTCATATGGATTAAGAGGAAAGTTCCCCTCAAATTAAACCTAGGTGGAGGAATCATGCAGATACATGACTACATTCTCTTCCTGCACTGAGGCTGATGTGGAATTTCTGCAGTTTGTGCTGTAGATTTCCTACCGAGGAAGGTGAATTACCAGATCAAAAAACACCTCAGATTTGTAAACCATTTCCTGACTCTCATCTGTCACTGAGAGAGGGGCGTATCACACACTACCAACAGCGTCATGGTGAACCACCGCTAACCCACAGCCCCAAGGACTCATCCTATTGCTGGAAAAACTAGAGCACACACCACTGCCAACAGCACTGACATTGCCAGAGCCCGCCAGGCAGCTGTGGCAGCACTGATGATGCTGGGCCACCTTTTTGCATGCTGGTCATCAGTCCCGTTCTGGCTCTGATTCAGTGCACAATGGGCAGAATGAGTGGACATCAAAGCCAGCAACGGAAATGTGGTTTCTGAGGCAGAAGCAATGAGCTGGATTCCTGCGGGGGTCTACAGATTTGCCTTGAAAGCAGGGCTCAGTGGCACCGCCTCATGCTCCCCGTAACTCAGCTGCCGCCAGATCTCCTCATCCCTTAATCAGCCTGTCAGCACAAGAGGCCTTGTCTGGGGGATGATCCACTGTCATACAGCTCTGTTTGATGATGGGGCTGTGGGATTTGTCTTCCAACAGGCAACCTGTCTGCTCCGAGGGTGAGGACTGGAGCTGGAGCCAGCTGGTTTTCTAGTGCCATAGCTGCCATACGTCCACTGCGGGATCACAGAGCTGCAGCAGCAGGCTGAAAACATTGGTTTTAAACCCTCTTGAATGATGATTTTATAATTGTTTAGTGGTTTTAATGAAAGTGCTCAGTGTTGGGGTGAGTCCAGAGGAGGCCACGGGGATGCTGTGAGGGCTGGAGCAGCTCTGCTCTGGAGCCAGGCTGAGAGAGCGGGGCTGGGGCAGCCTGGAGAAGAGAA